>SHCU01000435.1:48450-62871 GCA_004307685.1 Ceratina australensis
AACGTGGTAATATCAGTTTCGTTAGAAAAATTCAGTTTATCAACCATTCTCTGTGTGAATCGTCGTACACGAATTAGGTTCGTAGACCAGCGTTAAGATCGAAGAGGATCCGAGGGAATTAAACAGGAAAAGTAGATAGTCTATTCAGGTTTTCAGAGGTTATGTAATTTCCATAGTATTACCCGTCATCCATCACGGGAATTTTTGTGAGCTACCGAAGCGAGGATGTATCAGGTTAGTTTGATCACATGAGAGCATTGTTATCGTACCATACAATACAGAGCAGCGTACTCTGAGATGGAAAGAGGATCTAAGATGGAAAGGAGATGCCGTTCCCGTCAGGAAAGCCTCGTTTACCAAGAACAAGCAAGTCCGCAACCCGAGACACCGAAATCCCACGAATTTAAACGCTACCCTCATGAAGAAGAAAAGCAGCAGCAACAACCTTAAGCCAGAAATAAAATCCGCTTAACAAGACTATCGTAACGTCTTTTATATATCGTGTAAAAATTATATTTTAGTCATGTTACATAGATTCTTATTTAATTCGCAGATTAGATTTCCTATTTAGATCTGCAGCAAAAAGTATAACGTACAAAAGAGTCGCATTATTATTAAATGATAAGGGAGTTCTGAATTTATATTCAATTTCTTAAATTGATATCGCGAAACCCTCATGAAGAAGAAAAGCAGCCGCAACAACCTTAAGCCAGAAATAAAATCCGCTTAACAAGACTATCGTAACGTCTTTTATATATCGTGTAAAAATTATATTTTAGTCATGTTACATAGATTCTTATTTAATTCGCAGATTAGATTTCCTATCTAGATCTGCACCAAAAGTATAACGTACTAAAGAGTCTCATTATTATTAAATAATAAGGGTGTTCTGAATTTGTATTCAAGTTTTTAAATTGATATCGCGAAAGTTTTATTTTGGACGTATACCTGCATGGGATAAGTTTGAGACAATTGAAACATTTTCGGATGTACGAATTTAAGTAAAAGCAGTCGAGTGTTTGCGGACCGAGGGTGAGCTCCTCCAGGATACGGGCTCACACGTTTCCCCTGAATCGATTGGACGCGCGCCGCTCCCTGAGCTTCCATTTTTGCACGACTTCGCCATCGCGTGTGCCTCGGCATCGGCTTGCAACAAGCGTTAACGACGTCGACCCGCTTTGCGATTCCTTTGAATTTTAGCGGACAGGCTTCTTTGAACCATTTTACGATCAGGGGTCTATCGCATACCGCCGTGGGTGGAGGCGCCGAGAATACATCCACGGTATCCCCTGCTTGTCGTAAGAGCCGACTAAAACGGGGTAGTAATTGTATTTACCCTACAAAATTTATATTTAGTACCACGTGGGAGTGTAATCTTTTGTTACATTGTTTATGAAAAGAGGAGACGAATTGTGGAATGCATTTATAGGACAAAATACGCTTTGAGTAATTCTATTATTTAGAATAGTTTCATTTGCGAGAGAAATTCTTTCTTATGAAGGAAGAAGACAAGGAACTAGATTAAGAAGGAACATGCGAAGAGAGTATTAGGGAAGAGCATGCATAAGACGGAGAATTGAAGTAAGCGAGGTCCGCAGTAGTTCAGCAAAAATAATTATCAGTACTTTAATCGAATATAAAAAGAATGAAAAGACAATCGGAGGATTAAATATAGAATATTAAATGATGATATTGTTCCAGGTTACTGGATTCCTTGAAGAATAATTAATTGACCGGGCTCCCTTGGTTGGCCACGTAGTAGGATCCTCCGCGGAGGATTCTTTCGATTTATTTCCGTAGGAACATCCTCCTTCTAATCTGCGGAGCTCTTCCGTTCAATCTTCCAAGGCGTAGCTTCGGCACGCTGCTCGTTTCTCACCAAGCTTTATTACTTCTTACGGGCCCCAGCGTATTGTTTATTGTGTCGCGATCGAACCTAGCTACAACTAAGGATAATGCCGTTTATTATGAGGAAAATGGACGGTTGGAAGGAAAACGTCCTTCGGCTGGTAGCGGGAACTTTTCCAAACCTTCCGGCTTTAATTAAACGCTATACTCTCATTGTTCTATCAAGAATATGCGAACTCCTCGCGAGCCGTTCTTTTGTGTTCCCTAAATAAAGGGACTGCAGGCATATAATTTCGTGAATTGGAAAATAAATTTAATGCCAGAATTATTAAAGATTCTTCGATATTATTCATAGGACGATTTTGAAGAGAAATTTTTAGAGCTCGACCTGGTTACTCGATTAAGAGTGAATCGTTAAAAATGCCAAATATATATTGTAAAATGTGTTTGAAAAATTCAGATATTTAATCGGTTCAAGAATTTGATTTCAATCCTGATTTTTCTGACGGGACGTCAAGGGGGTCGGAGCAGGATTCTTTTAGATCTGAAGAGTCAGTCTATTAACATTTCTGTAAAATTATATTGACCCAGTGACGCGCCGAACATGCTGGCCTTAATTTAAAAAATCGATCGTTAAATCCGTACGCGATTTCAACTGAGTCTCCCGCATAAAAAATTCCACCGGCGGGCACAGGGAAGGCAGGCACGGTTGAACGTGTACGTGCACGTACCCGTACACGTTAATCGATGGGTCACGTTGGCTGGCAATGATCGTGGACCAAGAGGATAACGATTGGTCGGCTCGGGCCGGGTCGTACAAACAAGTGACTTCCGCCGTCAATTGCTCGACGGTCCATTTGTAAAGTAACTCCTCCTCCTATCATCAGAAGAGCGGGCCGCATCTTGTTACAGGATGCAATTCACGCGCGTGACCACGAATCGCGTCGGTTCCGCGGGAAAGTAACGCGGCTGGATCCCACGTGGTGCCCGCTGCAGCAGGGGATTAAAGTTCAAGGACGGCCCCGATGCACAACCTCGCCGACAGCCGGCATTCCCATATCGTATCTGTGACGCCTGTCAACGGTGTAATTGAAACTGACTGGCCCCGGTGGCTCCCTTCGAAGGGAACCTGACCTTTCTCATCTGCCGGGCTTTCGCGTTTCATCGGAAACCGACGATAGGAAACATTCCTCAGATCTCTTCCTAATTAAGAGGATTTTTCAGCGTGCATGAAAATCTGAACGAATGTTTGAAATGATTTTTTAACAAAGAAATTGTGAAGTTCATTTTGAACAGCAGAAGCGGCAAATTAGATTTGCTTAAAATTGTAAGAGAACGAAGGTAGAAGAATTTAAAAATAACAAAAATTGGATTTGCGTGAAGTTGAAGGAACGGTGTTTAAATTTTTGGCCATGGATTCGGGGAATTTTCTCTTGAGGAATTCGTGGCGAACGGTATATCTTCCTTTAATGCGATGTTAGGAGCAGCCCTCGGATACCGCGAGCGCGAGAGGGACAGAAGGCTGGAGAGAAAGGGAGAGACTGGATAAGGCTTATAAGAGGGAACGGTGTCAAGTGCGCGCTTAAAAAAAACTCTTCTAAAAAAAGCAAACTTTTCAAAAGCATCATGTATTAGGAGAGTGCAGTTAAGATCGTTGGAGTGCCACCAGTCGATCCTTTGAAACTATATCCCAGATCCTTCTTTAATATATAATCCGAGTTTTCGAATGCTAAAAATGTTCGTTAAGAATTTTATTGCTTTCACGATATTTAATATTTGCTACGAATAAATGCTGTTCAAGTATTAATTGTTCCCAGTATAGGCAAAAATTCAATCGAAAAAAACAGTAAATCGACGTAAGTGGAAGATAATTATCGATCAGCAGTTTAAACATTGATATCACATACAGCACGAGATGTAATTAAAAACAAAACTGATGCATCCACGTAAAACGAATTCGTCCGATTTGTTAATAAAGCTTAAATATTGAAATCACGTGTCGGTTAAATAAAAAGAGATGTAAAAATTCCGCGTGTACGGCACATAGAGAAGGGTCGATGGACACGTTAACGATCCCCATTAGGTCGTACGTGGCTCGATTCCGCGATCATATCGATAATTCGTTCTCCCACTGACAGATTCATGCCCCATTTTTATCTACCTTGCCCCGCGATCATTTTCAATTTTCCATCATTTTTATTTTCCCGACCAGATGGCAAACACAAAAGCCGCTCGTCGAGAATTATTGTTCGCTTTTGATTGTACGTTGAATATTAATCAAGGGTGATGGGTGCATAATGAAAGGCTAAATCGCGCCCAGCTCGAATTTGATTATAGAAAATCGAACGTTCATTTCCTTGACGAAAAATTCTGGTTCACAGCGATAAATAGACATTTCTAAAATATATCCATACACCGTTAAACGTTGCGATGTACAGGATGGTCCACGCGACTTGTACACCTATAATAACTTCCAAATTACGGGTTGCACAGAAAAGTTTTTTATACAGAAGTTGCATGATTTGAAGGGGTGCATTGTGTAGTATATGCAGTTTTTTACAGGTGGAGGCGTATCGGAGATTTGAAAGTCGTCTTTGTTTTTTTAAATGGAATACTATGTTTTTTGGACTAAAGGATGGGAGAATGTCAAATTCTGAGTAAAAACGTATTGACCTTGTTGTAGATATAATAGAATTCATATGTATTCGTGTATTTTTTTCATTAACGCGAACGTTCAGTATATCGTTGCTAAAGAGACGAGGCGATAAAACAATTCAATTATTCATAAACTTTTGTCTTTCGAAATACATTTGTCGTCAGCTACGCTTGTGTTTCTATCCGAGTCCGGTTTTCTTAATTTATTCGCTGAGCAGGTTCAATAGACCTTCAGTAGTCCTAAACCTAATAATTAACGAGTTATTGCACTTTATTTCGTGAACATTTTTTCGCGTAATTTCAAGTTACGAATTCAACCTTATCATAGATTTCCGGACAGATTTTCTGGATGTTTACGTGACAATGCTTATAAACACTTATGATCCGCGATCTCCTATCATGTTCGTGATTCAGTACTCAGCTCTCGTTGCATTTTTACGGCATTTACCATGAATTAAAAGCATGTCAAGTTTTTCACTATTACTCAATTTCATTTTTTATTTTATCTTCCTTATTTTACGCATCCTTCCTTAATTACGCATACTCACCGGGCATAACTTCAGTACTGAATTACGGACATGGTAGGAGATCGCGGATCATAAGTAGACGAAATTTATGATGAGGTTGAATTTGTAACTTGAAATTACGAGAAAAAATGTTCAGGAAACAAAGTGCAATAACTCGTTGATTATTAGGTTTAGGACTACTAAAGGTCAATACTTTTTTACTCAGAATTTGACATTCTTCCACCCTTTCGTCTAAAAAACATAGCATTTCATTTAAAAGAACGAAGTCGACCTTCAAATCTCCGACACGCCTCCACCTGTAAAAAACTGCATATACCACGTAATGCACCCCTTCAAACCATGCAACTTCTGTACACAAAACTTCTCTGTGCAACCCATAATTTGGAAGTTATTATAGGTCTGCAAGTTGCGCGGACCACCCTGTATAATATGTCAGGGAATATGTTTATATGTCTGTTCGATGTTACAAATAACTATCTGGAAGTCGTCCTAATCGAATATCAATCGTATAAACGTCCTCTCTGGCTAATTAACAAGTTGTATCGATATCGGTTTTGACAGTACTCGAAACGTCTAGGTCGGTATATTCAGAAGTCTGGGGCAAATAGCCGATGTTTGAACTGGCAATAAGAAGTTTCCAAGTGAGCGTACACGAACGTCTGGCTCCGAATGGAAATAAACTTGCGGCTAGGGTGAAATTACGCGGCCGTGTTTCGCATTGCCTCCCTGCGTCGCGCCGATCAAATTGGTTGCGCCAACAGGGCTTGTCGCGCTCCATCTGAAAGCAAACCAACAGCCCCGTACCCTCGCGTGCGCCTGATCCTAAAGCAAACCCGAAACCATTACAAATCCAGCTTTTTCACAAGTTTCATTCAATTACGCGGCTCGAAAATCAAACTAGTTTCACATGCAAGGGGTACAATTGTTATGCGATATAATTATTATTATTCATTTCAAGGAACATCAACACTCGAGTGTCGTCATTTTTTTTATTTAATATCTTCGGTTCTACCGGACGTAATTTGATACAAATTTGAGGATTTCCCAAGTCGATCCATCGGTTATTTATATTAAGAAAAGTCGTGATATTCGAATATTTTTAGACTTAACCTTTTTAGTTGGTCTGATATTCTTTATTTGAAGAAACATTGACACACGAATGTCGCCATCTTTTTTAATTAATATCTTCGGTTCTACCGGACGTAATTTGATACAAATTTGAGGATTTCCCAAATTGATCCATCGGTTATCTATATTAAGAAAAGTCGTGATATTCGAATATTTTTAGACTTAACCTTTTTAGTTGGTCTGATATTCTTTATTTGAAGAAACATTGACACTAGAGTGTTGGCATCTTTTTTAATTAATATCTTCGGTTCTACCAGACGTAATTTGATACAAATTTGAGGATTTCCCAAATCGATCCATCGGTTATCTATATTAAGAAAAGTCGTGATATTCGAATATTTTTAGACTTAACCTTTTTAGTTAGTCTGACATTCCTTTATGCCGTTGCACGTATAATTATTATGTATCAACAATACATCAAGAAATATATTGTCTGATTTTTTTATTGCGATCTCATTGAACGAAGGGTTTGTATTTCGATGAATCGAAGAAATATTTTTTTTTGTTCACAGATGGAACGAGGACAGGGATCAGTCGGAAGTCATCCGGTATGACGATGAATCTTTGATTGAAATCCTCGAGCAAAGTTTGATATTTCGCGAGCCGCACGGAATGTTTGGATTATTCAAAGGGTGAAACGGGCCTGGAAAGATTATGCCGGGTGCCTTTATCCTAATGCGTCCCTAGGGAGATTCGGCCAGGGGACGATCGCGCGCAAAGTTCGAGATAGGTCGAGAGGCCTCGCTTCAGGGCCGTTTTACTCGAGAGCAGCAGTCCTATAGCGATTCCAACCCCGGCTGGATTCGTAAGAAATCGATACGCGGCGAACCTGCCACCTGCTGGCAACCTCCGGCCGACCTACCAGGTTCTACCTTCGCCTCTCCCTCCGATCAGGATCATAATCAGTTTCCCTCTTTCGGAGTCTTCTTTTGTCTCATCCGTATCACCGGTTCAGCCGGTGCTGCACCTGCGTTTCGCGTTTACCACCGTTACCAAGTTTTTATGCCCGCAGACTTGTATCCTAGATTAAATTTGTAACTTCGAGTTACGAACTGAAACGGTAAATAGGAATTCGTTTTATTTTCAAGTTTTATTTTTCATTTTCTCCACGCCGCTGGACGTGGAATTTTCATATGATATTTCTTCGCGTTTTATTTATTAAGAAAGTTTCAAACGCAACGCTGGAAAACCGAAAATATTTCAGCCGGAATAACGCGAGTTTAAATCGCTAATTAAGGGGACGAGGTTGGCCAACAAAGGAAGAACAGTGGAAAACATTTTGCGAGTCACAGCAATCCGAAGAGCTAAGAGGATTAAGAAGAGTCTGGTCCTTCTCTCCGAGTCGACGAAATCTCGTCATCTTCCTTCGCCTGAATCACTGGACTCCGTATGGACAGGAGGTTGATATTTCGTCCATTACACGAATTATCTGCAACGTACCTAGTATTATTCTAGGAATTTTTTATTTTACGCTTAAAGGTAAAAATCGATGACTTGACTCCGTATGGACAGGAGGTTAACCCTTAGTAGCCTGATTTACGAAAGCGATTTTTTTTTTAATATTACTGTGTTTGCTTAAGGGTCTAGATGAAGGGAAAAATATCTAAAAAATCACAATATTTATTTTACATATTTATTTAGAAAAAAAAAACAGGTATCAATTTTGATACTTCAGGCATTAAGGCCATAAAGAAATCAGATATACCTATGCATGAAATAATGCGAAACATTGATTGTTTTTATTATCGCATAACGACACTTTATACTTTTTACAGAACCAAGAGGTAAGTTTCCTACAATTATTAAATGTACACTTATTTCTAGAATTTTATTTTTAGAATTTGCCGCGCAAGTAATATGTCATAAATAAAATAAAACAATAATTGATTTTTTTTTTAATTTCGTTGGAAAGAATATTATACAACCGTAAAATACGTACAGCCAACCTATAAAAAAAACTAATAGTAATGTGAACATTCGGTTTAAAAGATTGGTAACAATATTGAAACTCTAGGTTATTAGGAGTTGATATTTCGTCCATTACATGAATTATCTGCAACGTACCTAGTATTATTCTAGAAATTTTTTATTTTACGCTTAAAGATAAAAATCGATGACTTGAAGACGTCGGGATGATCCAATTAAGCGGTCGAATTCCCTGAATGCATTTTGGAACTTTTTCAAGGCGTTCGGCTTATTATCACGCATTCACGGTGTCGCAGCCAGTATGTCTTCATTCCCCTTGCGACAGCGAATTTTTCAGCGGAGAGGAAAAGCGTTCGACGACGAAAGCCGAATGACCCTTCCCCGTTGGCCGAGGCTAAAGAGGAAAAACGAGCTGCCGCGAAATAGGCCGAGGAGGAAGGACGACACCTTTCGACCCGGATCACCTAATAAAATGGCCTGCCCGTAATCCCGGTGGAAACTTTCGCACCGTGTAATCGACGGCAACTTAATGAATTACACCTCTTCAACTTCCGGGTCTGTGCCTGACTGATCGATCGTTGCAGAAACAAATTCAAATTCTATGGTCACGTAATGAGTAGACCGAATTCCATGGAGAACATTAAAAAAATTACATTTAAACGTTCAATTGACGTCCTATGCATATTTAATTTTTTTTGTAAAATGCCTAAAGCGAGATAGAAAATATTAAGACGAAATGTTCGATCACGATTATTATATTTGATAAGAAGAAGTATTGAATGCTGCAATAGGAGGTATTTTTGGATAGAAGTCCAGGAATGGTTGAAGCACTCGATAGAAAATTCACGAGCTTCGAAAGCGAATAAATCGATGTTGGATACGATGTAAATCCTGGGTTACACTGGATATTCATTTTCTACCGGAGGTGTCTGTAAAGGGATTTCGCTGTTTTCCTATTTGGGAATACTATCGCTTTAAACAGAAGCTTCTTCGTTCCAGGCGAGGCTGCGTTACAATAAGGTATAGACGCGACTCGGCATTGTAAAACCGAAGAGTATAATAAACAGACGGAGAGTCCGGAAGCGAAATTCTATCTGCTGGACGAAAGGATTAAACAGCTTCCAGTGTCCAACCTTCCCGAAAACGTACATCCCGATTAGAACAAAAGAATCTCGGGCCCGGGAAAATAGAGGACTCCCAAAATGGACAACGAGGGTGTAATTGCACCGCTTCATTCCGAACTTTCTTTCCTTTCTCTCTGCTATTTTAGAGAGGATTGTCCATCTTGCGGAAGTACTCTACCAGGTTTCTTTCTATCCACGGTTTTGCCCCGGGTAGTCGAACAATCAGGAACGGGATTCGGATCATCCCTACAATCCCTTCTTGTAGGATGATCGATCAAGTCAGGATATTCCCCTGATCGTTTTCCTTTCTAATCGTGGATCATCTGGAATTGAGATTTAACGCTCGCGTCTGAGAATTATTAATATAATACGTCTTTTATCGATCCATATCATAAATCGTAACTCGGCGCGAGAGATTATAATTTCATCGAGTAAGTTTCGATATTCGATGGAAATAAAATTAATGAATACGTGAAAGTTGGTGACTGTCGTGGACACGTGACTATTGATTATCGAAGATATCAGATTTTTGCCAGTGTGAATATCGTATTTCAACTATCGCATTGCCACGTGCGCATATAAATAAATTCAGTTGGATTATTGTAAAAGAATCGAATTTGTTGGAAGATAATACGAATCTGGAATTATAAAAAGGAAAATTTATGATCGATTTTATCTGGACGCTAATGCTGGAATCATTTTAACGGGATCTCGGTTTGATAGGGCTAACAGGATTCCTTGGGGAGTTCCCCCGAGGGTGAAGAAGGCTCGTGCCACGGAATTAAGACGACTATATTGCGGTGAAACGGAGTCATACCTGCTACCATCGAGGGTAAATTGTGGTTGGCTTAGGAGCACAGCTTGCCTAACTTTCGTTATTCTGCGCACAGTTTTTTCCTTTTAGGAAGGACACAAGCTTCTGTGGATAATTAATTTTCCTTTCAAACCTTTCCCGAGAAACTTCTCTATTTTATACACTTTTAGATAAGACTTTTATTTTGAGAACGACAGAACAAGATTTCGTCGGGTGATTAATTCGAAGGATTTTGTTATTCCTCAGTAGACATTATTTTGGAGATCATCCAGACAGATTTTATGACTCATACATGATGACAGAGTTTAACCCTTTGCACTCCGAATTTTATTTCAATTTCGTTATCAGTAGATCCCAACGGTTTTAAGCATTTTAATCGAAACTTCTTTTAACTAACAAATAAGGCAATTTAAATAAATAAAGGAAGAAAAAATAATGTGTGCGCGACGTCTATTTACTTAGACATGAAAAAATGTCGAGTGGAACTCGACATAGGAGTGCAAAGGGTTAAGCGCTATGAACTCATATATGGGTCCTTACACACTATTGTCATGTTGTACCTGTTGCTTAATGAAATTTTTGTTGCTTGCGTTGCTTAATGAAAAAAAAAAGATTATTAAAGCTCTTAAGGTCACTACATAATTTATTTCTGCAATGGAAATTCAATCTGCTCAACTTGTCAAAAGTACGTAGCCCATAGGCATTTTTGTAAAGAGTGGCCAGCCCACGGCGCACGTTTAACGTCGGTCAACGCAGCTCTCAATGGATTAAAAATGTTGAATTAATTTTTCAGAAGCATTCAGTTTAAAAGAAGTTCGTCCTCTTTGTCCTGCAACTCTCTTCATTGAACTTCTTATGCCGATTAAAAGGACACAAGAAATCGCAACTACGAGCAAACGAACAAGAGCAACATCCAAGGATCAAAAGCGTGAGCGATTGAAAAAGAATCGAAAAAGATTTCATCATAAAAGAACAATTTGTATTAAAAAAAGAAAAAAAAAAAAACGGTGATGTCGTCTGTTGCGAAGTGTCATCGAGTCGTCGGAGTGGCCAGTGGTCGTTCGCGGAGAAGATGAAATTGGTGGCTCGAAATCGAATGGGCATCGCTGTCGTGTATCGCGAGGCGTGCGCCAACACTCGAGCCGAGAGAGCCACCGCCAGCAGCACCCGCGCTGCCACCACCACGAGCGTCGTTCACCACCACCGGACGAGGAGGAACTCGGCGCACCTCGACTCGGTTCCACCTCTACCGCGTCGATCAGTCGACCCCGTGCAACGCGGCTCGCCGGCCGCCGCGCGAAGATTCACCCAGAGCGCGATACCCTCTTTCAGTCACCTTCTAACACGCGCGGCCTTGACTCCCAGGTTCACCGTAGCCGGACAATTAAAATCACCGGGATAAACCGTGATCATTTTCATCGAACGTAAACGAAACGAAGAGTGACCGTCGACGCGCGTGCGTGCGGGACACTCCGTCGCCGGGGGTGCGTGCCCGTCGAAGGTCACGGTGAATTAGATAAACAGGCAAAAGAGAATAGACAAGGGAGACGGCGTGGTTAGAGAGTGGAGGCGAACGGAAATAGGATTCCGCGCGAAAGCCGGTAGCGGCCGCCGCCGGTCCCCCACTCGCTAACTTGTTGAGTCTCTCTCTGTTGGCAGGTGTGTGCGCGCTCGAGAAACCCGGGACCACGATGACGAACTACCGCTGCTGCCTGCTGCTACTCCTGCTCGCCGGCACCGTGCGAGCGAACGTGTCCTCGAACAGGAACAACGTGCACAACGATCCCCTGGTGGTCGACACGACCAGTGGACGGGTGCGAGGATTCGCGCGCACCGTCCTCGACAAGGAGGTTCACATATTCTACGGGATACCGTTCGCGAAACCGCCGATAGGACCGTTGAGATTCAGGAAACCGTTGCCGATAGAGCCGTGGCACGGCACGCTGAACGCCACCGTCTTGCCTAACAGCTGCTACCAGGAGCGGTACGAATACTTCCCAGGATTCCCCGGGGAGGAAATGTGGAACCCTAACACGAACATCTCGGAGGATTGTTTGTACCTGAACATCTGGGTGCCTCAGAAGATCAGGATGAGGCACAAGGGCTCGGAGCCACCGAACAACGGCGATAAGAACGGCCTACCGTTACTGGTATGGATCTACGGTGGCGGGTTCATGAGCGGCACCGCTACGCTCGACGTCTACGACGCGGACATCATGGCAGCCAGCGGCAACGTCATCGTCGCGTCGATGCAGTACAGGGTCGGCGCTTTCGGGTTCCTTTACCTGAACAAGCATTTCACCAACAGCGAGGAGGCACCGGGGAACATGGGACTGTGGGATCAAGCTCTGGCGCTCAGGTGGCTCAGGGACAACGCTGTCGCTTTCGGCGGCGACCCTGAACTTATCACGATCTTCGGGGAGTCCGCCGGCGGTAGCTCGGTCTCGTTGCATCTGATCTCGCCCGTGACGCGCGGCCTCGTGCGCCGTGGTATCCTGCAGAGCGGAACCCTGAACGCACCGTGGAGCTACATGACCGGCGAGAAGGCGAACGAAGTGGCCAGGATACTCGTCGACGACTGCGGGTGCAACTCGACGATGTTACAAGAGAATCCCGCGAGGGTCATGGCCTGCATGAGGTCCGTCGACGCGAAGACGATCTCCGTGCAGCAGTGGAACAGCTACTGGGGCATCCTGGGATTCCCGTCCGCGCCTACCATCGACGGGATCTTTTTACCGAAGCATCCCCTGGACCTTCTCAGGGAAGCTGACTTCAAGGACACCGAGATAGTTATCGGGAACAATGAAAACGAAGGTAGGATGTTTTTTTGTTTTTACCGGCTCAGCTGACTCGAGGTTTCTCCTCGTGGAAATCGGCGGGGTTTTCTCGTTACGTAAACCAGAATTCAGCCGGACGAGCGAGCCGGGGCTTTGCGTCGGCTGGAAACAATGGTTCCGGTGGTATTGTCGTTGGGTAATACGGATAGCTATTCATTATTGGCTCGTGATCCGCCTTTCTCGTTAATGAAAAGCTCCGTGCGGCTCGCGACGTGACGCGACGCGACCATCGAGCCGAAGGGAAATTATTTCGCGTTCGGCTTTTCTTAACCGCGACCCACTCTAGCTAATTAACCTTTGCCGATCCGAATGCCTCGGGGAGAAACGACTCGATAGGCCGACAAAGGGCCATTCGAATGTTTACGAGGCTTTTTTAACCCCGCATTTTGAATGAAAATTCGCCCGCTCTTGTAACGTGAAATTTGTGTACTTGAAAATTTAGATTTCGAGGGTATAGACTCAAATTTATCGGAGAATTATTCGTTCCAGTAACGGAACATTCGTTATTTCATCACAGCTTCAAATTGTAGTTAAATATCGTTTTTAATTGTAAGGAGGTTAATGAAACTGTCACGGTGTAATCGACATCGTTTCTAACAATGATTCATCGTCGCGTGATTCATTTTTATTTCGTTACGCGCATTCAACCATTATTTCATTCGTCGTGGAAAAAAAGTGTATGATTGGGCTTCCGGTCATAAATCACTGACATTGGCGACGATTTCCCGGCCACCCCTTTGAATACTTGATCTCCCTCTATCGAAGGATGTTCCCACGATAAAAGGAAGACGGTGCAATCACCTCGGATTGCCGAGGGAACAGTATTTTTTCGCGTTACATGATTAATAGAGTTCATTGAGCGCACCTTCCTCCCTGATAAGGCGAAACTCTGATAAATTTTCAACGGGCCTTCATTCCCAAGTTTTTCCTCGAAGATGATTAATCAGGATTCCCTTTTCACGAGGCTGATTCCGGGACTTCTTGAATGCGGTCCGTGATGAGTCCGGGAATTCAATCCTTGCAAATTGGACCCCCAGCTCTTCCAGATAATCATTGTCAAATATTGATTCGCCTCAAATATAGACAGCGTTCGATAACCGCTTTTCGGACGGTTCGTTCTCAGAATGTTCTAATTGTTTGCGTTAGACGAATTAACGCATTGAACCGTTCCAGGATTATTTAAACAGACGTCAAATCTGATTGATTAAACTCCCGCGCAAGAAGTTAAAGAAAGTTCCGGTTCGATATAAATGTCTCGATCATTTGCATTAATCGAAGCAATAAGTTTCAAGAGTGGACGATTAAAATGTTCTCGAGTACTTTACAATTTGTTTCAAAAATAATTAACCCTTTGACTGCGGTGCGCTCTCGGACGAATCCATCTATACGGACGGCTGTTTTTCGCTTGTCTGTTGGATCAATGACAAAAAAATTAAAAATATCAATTTTTTTTATTTATATTAAGTAACGCTTTTAGAATATATTGATGGATTTGTGAGGGCGTGCATATACGCTTTTCGTGCGTATTAACACTTATGACGGCCGAAGTCACGTATGCATGA
>SHCU01000435.1:82827-94012 GCA_004307685.1 Ceratina australensis
ATACTATATTATACTATACTATACTATACATACTATATACTATTATATATACTACTATACTATACTATACTACTATATATATTATTGCGCCGGGGCGAGGTGCTTTGTAAACTCATGTCACAATTTTAAAGGAACTAAACTGTTTATTAACACTTAACGTTAGATTACAACAAATCTAGATCGTATGTCGCGCGAGTTCGAGACACGTCCGTTCGGTTCGGTGTTCGATCGAAGACTCCTTCTTTTCTTCCTTTCAAACTCCGCGGGTTTCCAAGCGACCGGAAGCCGACAGCTACTCGAATGCCGCTTGGCTTCCCGAAAGGTCTGTTCACACCATCGCAACAATATATACTATATACTATATATATATATATATGGAAAGTATGTGGATGAATTCGCTTTGGCACACACTTTCATATGATATGAAAAAATATTAGCACTCCATTTAAAAAATTCGAGGCCATCTTCATTTTTATCAAAATAATGTGAATACAAGAATAATGCACATGTCATTTTATTGCGTATAGAAAACACTACTACTTTTCCCCCTTTCATTTTTTCTAACATTTACTATTTTCAAAAAAAATGCTAGCTAGTAATGTCCTGAATGCCCTGTATTTATAATCTAAGAAAATGATCAAAACAGAGAATTGCACATTGCATCGGGAAAGTCGATAACCACGTAACGCCGAGAAAGTGAAAGTACGGGCAAAGGGGCAAAGGTAAACTTAATTCCCCGTGAAGAAAGTCAATTTCCATTGTCGAAAAGTTCACGGGGCACCTTAAAAAAGCACTCGGGCCAGAAACCAGACCGCGATAGTTAATAATAGAAAAGCACGCGTGTTTGCCCCGTCCTTTAATGTCCGTCTACTACATCTGTTGGTTTTTTTTCCCCTCTTTTTTTGTCCCACCCTGACGGCAGTGTCCAAAAGCGGAGTAGTAGGGTCGGCCGAGGCGCCTTGGCGACGTGCTTTGTGCGTCCGCTTCAAAGGGTCCACGCTTTAACCGCGTCTGGCAGGAAAGGAGTACTTTCCCCAGCGCGATGCGACGGGACAAATAAAAGCTCGGCTTCCCTGTCCCCCCGGACACTTTGTCCCTCGCAATTTCCCACGCAAAAACCGTGCCAGACGCGGGTTCATTAAGCGAAATTGCGCGAAACGAATTAATCGCGTCGAATTTTAGGTGAAAAACCCTTTCAAATGATTTTTGAGACCCTTAGTGCGTTTTTCAATGTTCCCTCTAAATAAATTCGCTATGCCAAATTAAATGGTTTGATGGATCGCTTTTTTTTCTTACCCTTAATTGATTGCAGTATGCATAATTATATATTTATTAATTAATGCCCTATCGAGCTATAATTTTATTTTACTTTATTTTTGTACGTACAATTCTGTGTTTTAAATCATAGTACCTCTGCTGATTTCTCTCTTGCGCCTTTTTCATATTCTGTCTTTCTCTCTATTTCATCCTGTACATCATCTCTCGGTCCTTTATCTTCCTTATCTTCTTTCTAATACCTTTCCATGTGCCTCTCGCGCCGCTTCTCTCCCTCGCACGTTTTGTCATCCTGTTCCTGTTTGCAATTCAATGTACAGTCGGTCCCGTCTGTTGGTTTTTAAAAACGGTTGTCCGAAATGGCTGCACGCGGTACCGCGAAAGGAGCTGGGGATGCAATAATAATTAATCGCCGCAGGTGGGCAGGATGCTCCCTTCCCTTTTCATGCGCCACTCGTAGTTCCTCGCGGCGCGCGGCTGCAATAATAAATAACAGGTGCGCGATGCCAACCATTTATGCACGTCCACCGGATTCTCACCGTTGTATTTTTAATTAACAACAACAACCGTGCCGGTTGTTTACCGATTATAGCCGGATTAAGCAAACCAGTCGCGGATTCCGTTCGATGTTCACGGGTAAAACATCATTTTCCAACGGGCCCGAATATCTTTTGTATCAGAAATTCAGTCTGCATTTTCGACTTCCGGTTGGGAAAGGAGAGCGTGAGCAGTGTGGTGAGGTAAGAGGTGAAATTAATTGAAGAAATAGATGGAAAAAGCTGAAGGGAAGAGAAGCGAAAGCGTGGAAGGGAAGGAAAAACCGGAAACGTGGAAACGCGAAAAGTCGAAGGAAATCGAAAAGAAAGAGAAAACAGAGACAGAAGTGAGGGAGTACAGGTTAGGCTGATGGGACGAAATGGAAGGACTTAAGTAGTACGAAGAAAAGAGCGATAGGGGGCTAACAGATAGCGGGAAAGGTAGGCAGACCGGCGGGAAGTAGGAGTAAGGTGAAAAATACAACATTGTGAAATTCCGGAATGGGAAAAGAAAAGAAGATTATGAAAAAGGAAAGAGAAAACGAGATAAAAAAAAAGATAAATAACTGGCAGATGCAATGAAAGAAAGATGTGGGGATATGCAAAGGATGATAAAACTGAAGAAGAAATGGTGAGAAATGGTGAAAAAGAGTGGGAGGGAAGGAAAGAGGAGTGGAGAAAGGAAAAGCAAGAATGGAAGGTGGAAAAGAAAGAGGTAAAGGGCAGGTTAAAGAAGCTAGAGAAGGAAAGAGAGGAAGAAGAGAAAGAAAAATATTGTGATAAAAGGAGAACAGTTCGAAAGGGAGAATGTATAAAAGGAAGTGGAGGAATTCATAGAAAAGAATTTAAAAACAAAGGTAGAAGGGGAGAAGGCGTATATTGTAGGAGAACGGAGAGGAGAGGGAGAGAGGATCGTAGTAGTATCGCTAAAGGAATGGGATATGAAGAAAGAGGTAATGTTGAACAAGAAGAATTTAAGGAAAGGAATATAAATAGACGATGATCTAACGCGAAAGAAGAGAAGAATCTAAAGAAAGAGGAGAGAAGAGAAGAGAGAAGGAGTAAGAATGTGTTTCTGGAATTCAGTAGAAAGCGTTGCACTGTTTGGAGCAGAAGTTTGGGGATGGACGAAGGAAGAAAGACTTGACGGAATTAAAAGGAAATACTTACTGTACATACATACTGGGATTGGACAGGACGACGCAAAGTTATATTGTAGAAGAAGAGAGTAAGACTACAGGAATGAAATGAAAAGCGTTGGGAAGAGCAATATTAGTGTTATTTTGTTGAAAAAATTATGAATACTGGGATATATTTAAGTTTGAGTTTATGTCTATTAAAGAAAAAATATATTATAATATATTACACTGCATAATTGTAAAGAGAAAAGGAGAAGCCGGAAATTCGTCCAATGCCGCAAGGCAAGGACTAAGTTCAATAAATAATAAAATTCAGCTTGCACTTTTCTATTTAGTCATTCTTAATGATCATATTGAGAATGTAGTGATTTATTAAAGTTTGGGATGGAGAAACATCTTTTAGTACTTAACTCTTCAATAAATCAGAAAAATATTCTGTATCAGTCTGTATTCTATAATACACATTATTTGTTGTCTCCTAATTAATTATTAAAAATCATATTCAAAATGAAGTGATTAAATGAATACAATATCTTTACGAAATACGAAAATTTTAGTTCTCTAACAGATTGTCAGCCTGAGGCGTCTAGAGTTTTGCTTTAAACTTTGCAACGTACATCGTACATAAAATTAATTATTACGAATCATAATGATGATGGAGGAATATGAATATTAAGACTGACAATGAGATCAAGTTACTTATGTATTATATTACTGTTTCGTATTTCATGTTAATAAAAAATGTGTAATCTGTTTTAATTAAAATTGGATATCAGTTTCTTGTCCTGATTATTCTTATTGACCTCTCGGAACGGTAGTCGAATAAAAGAGATCGGAATCCCCGATTTGGGTGATCAGCGAAAGTAGCGTCGGTCGTTTTCTTCGGGAAATCCCCTATGCGATTCCACCGTTTTCGGGATAATCCATAGGAACAGGTACAGCTACCGGTTCTGAATCGTTGATGCCCCGCGTAATTGCAGACAGAGACGCGCGGAAGCATCTGGCGAAAACGTACGAGCTTCCTCTCCGCCCGAATGACAAATGGAATTTCCAGATAGTCGAGAGAGGCTGCAGATCGAATTATGCGACGCCTGAAATTATTGCGCCGATTATCTCGTTCGCAGGTTTCCGGTCAGTCAAAATCTCTTAGTTGGAAATTAACAGTTTGATTAACGGGCTGCAGTTCCCTGCGCACAAGTAATTGTTGCGCCGATGAAATAAAAAATGCATCGATAAATGCCGTATAACGTTGGTTTTTATCCAAATCGAAGCAGCCGTTGTATCAATTGGGGTGACGACGGAAGTGATTGATCAAATCGAGGAAAAAGCAGCATTCGTCTTCCCTTTTTGCCCTCACGATGAACTCTCGACCGTCCGGAAACATTTTTCGAGAATAGATGAGATTTTAATCGGGGCATGAAAGTTTCGAGCTCCGAGCAAGATCGATCGCCGGTTCGCTTACAGAGTTTTTTTTCCCCCTGAAAACGTTTCCGGTTGAAACTAAGAAAAATAAGCGGAGGAAAGGGTCTCGGGTAACTCGTTCAATGTACAAATTGGTTCGAAGGAGCGGGCGGGACGAGTAAATAAGAGGGTTGATTAAAGGAGACCCCGGTTACGGTCTCTTTAAGTAAGCCGGGTTCCGTAAAAATTGGGTGAAGAGCCCTACAGCTTGTTACCAACCTCTCGTGTTTTTTGGCCACCAGTTGTAATCGCGGGAACCAGTTTAACTAGATACTTTATTTGTTTATTTACCACGCGCGCAACTTTTCTGCTCGTGAAATAGTTGTACACGGCGAAATTGTTTGAAGTACCATTTGAAATTAATTTTGCTGCACAGCAATGAAGAAAGAATTTTCATTTCGTGGAACTCAGGAATGTACTGGTTGAATGAGTCTCATTGAGTTGTGTGAGTCCATGGAAAGTTTATTTCAATGAAATCATTTCAGAGTGTCTTATTAACTCGCACCGTCTCACTAATTTAACCCATTCGCTGCCAAGCCTAGATTATATAAGGTTATTCCCATTGCTATTCATATTTTAATTCGTATGGTTTACCGTTTCACATAGGTTATCATATATGATCATTTACATGCATAAAATCAAAGACAAGTATACTCATCTCTGATAATAGGACGAAAACAGAACTCGACACCCTTGCCTGCAAAAAGAATTGAAAGCCTGTATGTTATAACATATTAAAAGAAGGACGAGTATACTCGTCTTTGCAATGCCTAACACCATGCCAAAAACGAGTATACTCGTCCTTGGCAGCGAGTGAGGTAATATATATGATTATTTTGTTTAAAACTTTTATTATTAAAGACGATGAAATTGATTTTTGTTTAATTTAAATAATTAAAATACCCTGTCATACTTTTTAAAGAAAGTAGAATTTTTGTAAAAACAATTTATTTATTGCTTTTTTTCAAGTTTTTACACTTGTATATTTGTCATGAAAGGTATGCAAGTTCCACGAGTTGTACGTTTTAATATATTGAAAGTATCACAAATATATTCGTGGTTGTCAATGAATGGGTGCTGATTAATGGGTAACTGACAACGCAGACATTTCACTCATTGATTTTACTAGCCATATAAAATTTGGGCTCGATAAAATGCAGGAAAATTAGACGGCGGAAGAGATGAATATTTAAATTGTTTATTCAATTGACAGGATGAATATCTTGCGTAGAGATTAGTCGACAGGCTGAAAGGATCTCGCCTGGGAACCGGAAGCAGGGTCAAAGGCGAAGGGTTACCCGTAGCGACTTCCGCGCTTTAGCTACGTGAGAACCGGCCCGAGAATTTATTGATTGGTTGATTAAAACATGACGGTCGAGGTATGTAGGGTAGAGTCCGACACACAGTTATCGACCCACCTATGATTCGTTGTCAGTCCTCGTACCAGCATCCTGATCACAAAAACCCATTTCCCCGAGAAAATCTCCATTTACCCTGTCGATCATTAGATTAGTCTCGTTTGTTTCCCCTAACACCGTTTTGCCTCGTCAGTGATTCGATCGTCAAATAGTTTTTCTACTTCTCAATTTTTTGGTTATATTTGTTTAACGCGATACAGAATACATTCAGCGTGAAAGTAATCCTACTCGAGTAGTTCTATCTTGAATAAAATAATTCGCATGCATCAATTTAATACAGTAAGACGCGTTTACCGTTAGATCATTAAGTATGAAATGTCCGATTACCTAAAGCACAGCCGACTCTCGACCTAGCCATACTGAGAATAAAATGGCAACATTGCAAGGACTCCGGCGTCCATATACCTTACTCTCTCGCACTCACAGCTTCCCGCCTTTATTTTACTTCTAGAAAGCTTCACCTCCTTCACATCATATCATAATTTCATTAATTTTAGCATTATTTACAATCCTATATGGTTCTGTCTACTTTTATATGTTTTTGCCGGATGCACCGATTATTCTACAATTCCGGATATTTGAATTTTCCTCAAAATCCAGGAAATATTTCACATATAACGAGTCGCAACACTTAACTCTTCCGAGGCACCAGAAACTTTATAACGCATATATTAACACCGGAGACACTCGTATTATTTCTGTTTACCACAATGATCATCTTTATATATTTCTTATAGATGATCGATATGAAATATTATAAATTAACATAATTATATGTTAAAAAAGAAAGTAATTGTAATACGGAGTAGAAATCTGTCATTTCAGAAGGTAAGACTCGCAAGTTCGCCATTGCTGCGTTGCCAAGTCTTTCAGCATGTCTAGGTCTAAAGTCGGCTGTGGTATGGGCGTTGAAAAAGCAAAAGCGAAGCGACGCGACACGTTTCTGGCAGTTAGAATTCGGCTGGCGATCGTGATTCGCAGTTGGCGGTAGTCAAGACTATTTTACATTATAACTCTCTTTTTCATTTTCTTTCCAATTAAATTCTCTTATAATCATTCATTTTCATCATCAATTCATTTTCTACATTTATTTGTTGAGGATCAAGTTCATGTAAGAAAGTTTAGGAACAAGATTTTTCTAACTGCGGATTGGTGTTCCTGGTCGGTCGGGATTCCGGGAAAACTCATTGGGAAGCTCCGAGTGTCTCCGAGCAAAGTTCGATGATCGATCTGCGGTTCGAGCAGGATTGCTTAATGCAGAGGAGCCGAATTCCGTGGAACGATTCAGGGCTTTTCATTGTGCCCGAGAACCCGAGACCGCAAAGTTTGCTGCGAGTCCCCTGGCCACGAGCGATTAATTCCCAGCCGACCCGATATCCACTGATTCCGAGATACTCTAATCAAAACCGTCTCTTTTGTCTCCATACTTATACCAAATGAGTTTATGAATTATTCAGAGCGCATCGAGGGCTCGAGGCGGGGACCTCCTTACACGCAATAACAGACGACACTCCCTGTCCCGATCCCCTAAATCCTGTATATAAGATACTAACGTGGAAATATGGTCCATAAAAAATACTGTACTTCTTTACGGTCAGGGAAACGGTCAGGCAACGCGTATAATGGCGTTGGACCAGTGGGAAACATTCGAATTTTCGTTCCGTACTTTCGTTGCTTCGAATTTAGAAACGAAACTGCACTATTTTTCACGGGAGCAGTATTTATTCCGGCTTCCTAAACGTAGCTTTTTTAAATAAAGAGTCAAGTTAAATATGATAACGTTAGACGAGTTTCAATTAAATTTTTCATTACAGAATTCGACTCTCCAGTTTGTTCTTCAATTTGAATTTAAAAATAGAAACTGTAGCCAATTTTTTATAAGAGAAAATTTATTTTACAAACGCGGCTACGTGGATGAGGAGCCGAAGCAACTGTGATAGCGATGGACGACTTGGAAGTCCACTTTTTATAGGGGAATTCAATTTTTATGAGGACCACGGTTTTATAGGGGTTTAACGATCGCAACAACACTTTTCATCGAGAACCGTTTTCCACATTCTTGAATCGAGTAACGTTAACTTCGGCCAGCTTCCGGTTGATCGCTTAGCTTCATGGAAATCCCCGCTTCGCGGAACTTCAGCCGGTGCACAATTTCCTTAAATGCTATTGCGAAGTCTACTCGCTTCGGCTAACTTGGCCGACGTTTAAGGAGATATCTCCTCCCGTTATTGCGTGAAGTTTCGCTTTTCATTCCGAAGATATTTGCTTCCCTGCTTTCCATTTTCATGATTCTTCTAATCCCACGGTTTCCTCATTCCCGTGGAAAATCTGGCAAATCCGCTTCCCCATTTTCTTATTTCATACCACTGTTAACCACGTTCTATACATTCTCATGAATACAATTTCCTTAAAATCACAAAACATTTATAATTAGATAATACATAAATCTATACTAATTAAAAGCTAAATAAATTTCTCAACGTTAAAGGAAACGATGAACGTTTTAATTTAATAAACAGTCTGCGAATTGCATACGATTACCATTAATCAAACTCGAAAAACATGGCATATCTTGCATCTGTATTTCCCGCCATTTAATACATAGAATCTCATCAGCTTTCATTGCCGCGAAACAAATGCAATTATACAGTTTCTCAGTGAGATTTGCACCGGTTAGAAAAAACATTGTTCTGAACTGCATCTTGGAAGTTGATGCGCAGGTATTTAACCGTGACCTGTTGGCACTCGAGAAGGAGCCAAAGGACCCTTCTCCTCGAGCACGGTCTCTAAACAGCTCATACATTTTAATGGGCCATCAAAGTACACTTACGACACGCGGGTTAGCCGAACCCCTCTATATACGCGAGGCCTGATGTTGTGATTGGCTACCGGTAATAATCGTGAAACCGATTCCCGGCAACCGTTTACCAACTTAACGCCCGCTATAAATAATAATCCGTTATCAAACGAACGGATAACGTGGCAAATAGCGGCTATTTCTACGTCTCGCGAAGGGGGATCGATTCCTCGGGGAGTAAATAACGTGAACAAACATCAAATAAATTTTCGATAAGGTCCAGGGATCCCCATTAGCTTTACCAAACTATTCTTGTAACGTATATTTATTTTCGTCGTGGCCATTTATTTAGATCTTGAAAACTTCAAAGATTTATTTAGAAATTGTTTGTTCGCGACACGGTCTCTTGTAACGGCGAGACTGTCGGAGTCCGATTCTAATCGAAGCAAATCTCTTTAATGTACTTAAATTACTTCGTAAAATTCAGCAATCTGTTCGAGAAATTTTCCTTGGACTCATTATTTATTTATAATTTGTTCGTCGACGGTACATTATCTTGAAACGGAGACGCTCAGCACAGTTTGATTTTAATTGACGGGGCAAATCTTTTCAAGTCAAAGGGTTAACGATTTCGGAGTCTGGTATTTATCTTCGATTCGCTCGGCGGAATTCTCGGGGCGCAAACTCCTCTCGAGTCCTCCGACACTTTGATTGGTTGAGAAGTCTCTGATTTAAACGGTTCCCTTGTCAAAGCCCACCCTCCTGTCTCCGCTACTCTACCAGGATCGAGCCGTCACTTATTTACCGGCCTGCCTGTTTACCCGTGGAAATTGATCTTCTCAGTCAATTAAAAAACCGACGGAGTTTTTCCTCTTCGCCTCGGTGCGACGAAACTTTTTATTGAAAAGAAGGCGCGATGAAATTGAGTTCTCCCTTAGCGTTGCCTGTAAATTTTGTATACAGTAAATATCGTTTCATTATTAACCGTTTAACGTATCAATAATTATGTCATGTTTACAGTCATTGAATTTCATATTCATAAATGTTTTAACATTTTGCGAAGACACGGTGAAGTTGAGGTTATGATGATATACGTAGAAATACAACCTACAACCACCGAGGAGAGATTCGTAAAGAGCGTCAGCCTTTGCGGCAGAAGAAAACATGGTAGGAATCTGTACACAAGCGTTAACAGATCATAGAAAGAGATGCTAGAGCTTACTATAGTAGAGATACGTATGAATGTATTGTAAAAGTAGTTAAATTCTGATTAACACATTCGCGACCGCTGACGTGAATTCACGTCATTTTATCGTCTACCTATAAAGCAAGTATACAAATTATAAAGATCTTTTGCTCTTAAACAACACGTAATTGCAACATTCATATTTCAAAACAAATTTTCTCATTTTTATCCTTGTTTTAACGATACAAGTTTGCGCCAACCAGTTTCAGAATTTCATTACTTTTGCCGGTACTCAGTATTAGAAACGAAAAAGATTTGCCGGTCGCGAATGTGTTAATAAATGAATAAAAATATGTGCCGAAGTAGTCATGCTGTGGGATTTCAGAGATCTATTTTACGACGCCAGGCCACCTCAGGCCCCTTTTGCCTGCCGCGTCGTAACACAAGGACTGGCACTCTTTACTGATCTCTCCTCGGTGATGTAACCTATAACGCTTAAGATTTCTTCTTCGTCGATATAAATAATCAAATACTTTATTTAGCCAAAAAAGTGTTGAGACATCGACAGATTTCCTGTGGTACGTACTAATTTTTACGACTGCACACGATAGTTTCGCGTGAACATTTGAAACTTTTGTTTGCTGCGGCGAGGAGATGAATTATTAAAGTAACGTCCGTAACTTGTACCAGACTTTCTGTCCCGAATTCTTAAAGGTCGATTCCCGGGTCGATGCCAGGAGAGATAGGAGCCTAAGGCATCGCCGCGAACATTGTAACAAGGGACAGCGGCATAAGTATGTGCGCCAGATATCGACCCGGCCGATATGAGTCACGTTTTGCATAATTGATCCTCTTTCGCGTTCTTTTCCTCTTTGACCGGCTGGCTCACGAGCGGAACGCGCGAGAAAACTTCCGGAAACACGCTCGGAAGTAGGTAGTAACCGGCGGCGGCGGCGGCGTCGCGGCGACGTCGCCTGTGTGTGCATGACACGGAATCGGAAAGTTAAGTTTCCACTCCGACTTACGAACTCTTTCCCGAACAAACGTTCACACGCTGGACACGTGTTCGGACCTGGAAAACTTGCTCCCAACGATTTTTCATTACGACCTCGCGTGGTGTTAAACAATAACTCGATGAAAATGTTAAAAAGGTATTTCTTTAAACGCAATGAATGAAGCGGGAGCATACGTCGATGAAATGTGAGTTCCGTTAAACAAGAGATGAATGAGGTAATGAAAACCAGAGATAATTGTTTAAATGTAGCGAAGCGATCGATCAAATGAAGTGAAAGCGCGTACTTTACTACCTGACAATGAGAAATATTCAGTAGTATTTACCTGAAAGATGAAATGTTCGAGATACTTTTCCTATA
>SHCU01000436.1:0-15674 GCA_004307685.1 Ceratina australensis
AAACGAAGCAAAATTCATCTGATCTCCCGTTCATTCGATTTTAATGGTATACACTCATGAGAGATTTGAATGCGTGGTTTGTAAAAAAATGAAACTTGTTTCGCGAGGCATTCGCGTTCTCAAGTATTACGCAGATTCATGGTAGTTTCACCAGTGTCCTGGCGATCGTTCCTGGATAGCAGCTTATATTGACGAGGAAGCCGAGGTCCTCCATTGTCTCCGAGCCCGAGCAGCACGGCCGAGGCGTGCAGAATCTGTGCCAGGAGTGCATGCTATGCGTGCATTGTCCCAAATGACGTCATCCTTGCGAAACTCGTTTGCACGGACAATCGTTCGGCCTGTACGCGGTACCGGCAACAACACACAACGACGCCGCAATGTCCGATCGGCGTGCAGTTAGTAGGTAGTTATTGGTCTGCCCACCTAACGAGCAAGAATGCGAGCCTAGGCTCGATTCCGCGAGAGACGCGCACACGCGCGGATCAATGACTCATACGAACTGTCAAACCGTATTAATAGGCTGGCCCAGCAGCTGAGCGAACGAGAAAAAGGAACGAACGGTGGTAGTTGCGCAGGAGCTTTCACTTCCTCGAGGCTTTCGCAGCCAATTAGAGGGACGAAGAGAGGAAAAAAAATGATTATGATAACGCGAAGGGTTAGTTATTGTGTTTCTGGTTGAAAGCGGAGAGATTTATTGAACACCGAACGAGCCGGTGAAAGTCGGTGTATCGCGTGTCATAAATGTGGAAGAATCGTGGCAATCAGATGAAATCGTTGCTGCTGACGCGCACGCAAATATACGTTCGGCCGATTTTAATGACTGAGTTTCATTGATTGCACCAGGTAGATACGAGCTCAGGGGGAATCGAATTAATTTACTTTCAATAGCGATTTCATAAGGGCATTTGAGATCCGTTGTACACGTTACGTACGCCGCAAAGTGTCGAGAGCTTCTTCGCTCGGCAATCTTCCACTTTCGACCAATCAAGCCACCCATTTCATTCCCATAACCCCAATCAAAAGATATCTACTCTGACGAGAACGCTTTGACATCTCACGCTCCATCGATCGAACCAAGGTACCTCTAGCCGCTCGAAATGGCTCGAGACAATTGGCTGTGTTTCGCCGGCTATGTTCTTCAAAACGAGAAACTGTGACGCGGACCAAAATGGATAGGACGTTTGAAGCGGGCCCGAGAAGGAAGCGAGAGAGCGTCAGCGTGCACCGACCCGTCGTGTTCTTGTCTAACGGAGGTAGAGAGAGCCCCGGTAGGTAGGTAGGTAGGCCTGGCAAAGGCGAACCAGCAGCTGTCAAAGCGTTCTCCTTCATTCCGTCCCGCGCGATATCCGTGATGTTGTGGTTGCTAATGTACTCGGTCCACGTTGTACAGACAGTCGCCGAGCGACAGGCGCCACGACGAGCAGAGAGAGCCACGCTTCTTCACACAATGTGTGTTTACCTTCCTATTTAGAAACCACGCACTCGAACAAGACGCGGGCATCGAATGACTCAGAATACGGGGTACGACGATGTGGGAGCAACTTAACACCTGGTTTCTTGTGTTCCAACGTCGCTCAGGCCGACGAGTCCTGCTCATGGCAAATTAGCTGGCTCGCATTTGTTATCATTATCCTAAGTTAACCACGATAGGATTCTTTCTGATTCCGCTGCTCTTATGTTCTTACGCTGTTTGACGATCACGATCAAATGTTGGCACTGTCGCGTTGGTAGCCAACTCGAAACGGGATCTTCCATTCGGGTTCAAAGTAAACGCTCGGTGCGCGGTAATCCTTCGCGGTTGCGCGGTCGAGTGACCGCCGCCGGAGCCGCACGGTAATTTAAACTGCGGTCGAGACGCTGTGTAAACGGCGAATGAAAACGTTGGCCCCGAAGAGGACCGAATTTTACGTCCTCGTTCCAACGCGGCCCAAGGTTTGCGGTCCAATTTGCCCTGATGGAATCCTCAGGAAACAAAGCGTGGCTCGGAAGGTTAAACGTTAAGACCGTAGTGCGGAAGCCAAAGAGTCTGTTATATTGTTTTCGTACGAAGTCGATTTTTCGTGCGAACCTAAGATAACAGAGGCAATCGAATATCTTTGATACGGGATCGTCTCGAAGGGTTTAAGGGACCACTGGCACGTCACGCCGATGGCGCCTAATGGGCTTGTCTCGCGCTAAAAATATACGCCGCTTTGAATTTCCCATTCTGTCGCGAGGCGCGGCTGGATACAGCGTACAGGAAAAGGGGATAGTATATAGAGAGAGAGAGAGAGAGCGCGGGTACTGCCACTGTTACTCCACTTTCGACCGGTGGAAATAACTCGACCGGTGCTTCGCGGCACCGTGTCATTTCTCCGTTACTCCTTTGTCGCACGCTTCCATCGTAAAACGCGGCTGCGTCGCCGCTGCGCGAGGGGTGGAAAAAAATTGCAAAAGCCGGCCTCTCGCATAGATCTACCAGATGGAAATGTTACGTGGCATATAGGCTTTTTACCCTGACAGTCTTTGTCATAGCTGGCACTTTTTTTTTCACTCGACGAAACGGCATCTCGTTCAATGAGCAATACATATAACACGAAACGCGTTGTTACGTAAAAATATGGATGATGGAATATTTCTAGGATAAACAAAATAATTGTATTTACTGTTGTTTCTTCCGATTCTCAACCTCTGAATCTAACACGAAATACATATTTTTACGATAAACGTTAAATATACTCAACACCGGGGCTTAAGTCTTAAGCCAACAATCGCCGGCCCGATAATCATCTTTGTAAACTTCGGTACAAGCGGCGCAACGTTTCCAAAGAAAAGATGATTACACGTAAGACAAAGCGTTATCAAGTTTAATCTTCCAATGATCACCGTCCGGTAACCGTGTTTGCCGACACGACGCGTTAATTAGAAACTCAACAAAAAGATTGGGGTCTGGTTTACCCGTGCATCAAACCTCCGTTCAACCTGGACAAGTCGTCTCGCGATCTCGCCCACGAGGGGGCCCGAAAATACCCTCGCGTCAACCGGGGCAGGCGATCGCTCTTGTTCACGTCACGTCGTTTGTCATCCGTTCGTTGGAACAACCGAGAGTCTGGCGCCTCGAAAAGACAACCAACGGCCACATTAATTTGCTACCTCTTCGTCGAATAATTTCATTGCTTTCATTAGAAAATTGAATTGAATTCATATTAAATTAATCACATCATTTTATTTTAACATGTATTTATTTAAATATTCACAAGTTACGTTCTGTTACAATAATGAGGACAGAAACGTTAACTAAGAGCCTGGCTGCGTTTAACATCGTTGTCGATACTCCTAGGAGTAATCGAGAGGATTGGATGCTGACAGGTACGAAGATGTGAGAAAATTCTTGGAACGTTTACGTGTACGATAGAGACGCGATGTGGGTGCTCGGGAGATTGCAGCTAGTCGATCAGCTCGCACGAACTCTTGTATTATTTTCTCACGAAGAAGCGCATAGTAATTGCGGCGATTTATCGCCGTTGAATGACTAGTTTTTACACGGTCACGAGGTTTACTCAGTCTCATAGTATATACGCGTGGTCGGCGAGTAGTAAAAACGAGCAGAAAAACGCGTACTCGTTAACAGGTCTCCTTTTTATCAGAGATGATCTTACCCGGCTTGATACGAGCGAAACCACCGTTGCGTGCTTGTTTGATCAGTTACTGTGTTAATTATGTCGTAAACAGGGTAGAGCGGTTGAAACAGATTGAACAAATTGCGATCGCAATCCTCGGGACATTCTATCTGTCACGTTTCAAAATATCTCTTCGTTTCCAACGGAAGAATTATTTGTAATTTATATAATAATAAAACGCATTCAATTGTTAGTGCTTAACATTGGCTTCGACGATTGAAAATATTTTTACAAAAGTTGGGATCCGATTAACGAGACTTGGCAATAAAAGAGTTTTATCGCTAAGCTGGCATAACGGACTCGTTCTTATCAAAGCTGACAGTAACCTATGGAAGCCAGATAGGCTCTCTCGCATTCGCTGTAGTCGAAACAACCGGGCAGCAATCTTCCTATTAAATCTTCTGCACCGTTATCGCGCTATCTGGCCGTTTCAATTTTCTTTACCGCGTTCCATGGAAAAAAAGCGTAACAAATACGGCGCACGGTTCCATGAAACACCGATAACACTGTCGGAGTTTGGCAAACCATGGCCAGAAAACTATAAACCGACTATAAAACAAAAAAAAAAAAAAAGATACGATGCATAGGTGTACTCCGCCGCCCGTATTGGATTCGTTCATCAATCGTTTCCGCGACCGTTCTGATTGTCAACGGTGTTCCGTCGAGTTTTTGTCGACGCCTCCATGCAGCCGTGAAAAATACGGAAAGTCCCAATCGACGCTGCGACGCGCTATAAAGTGAAACGAGGAAACGACGAGCCCGGGGCTTCGATTGTCCGGCCGGCGATGCGACGTGTCACAATTAAAAATTGTCGCCCAACTTTCTGGCGCCGCCTCGCTTAGTTTCCTCTCATTTTTTCCGCCTCCTCTTTTTCTGATGCATCGAGTAGCTGCGTGTAAGCTTTTGATCGCGCCGGAATCGATTGTAACGAAGTTCGCGGGATCCCGACAAAATCCGGCACCGTGACGTTCAACTTTCACGGCACGTCGCTGCTTTTGTTTCGAATTCATTTCGACTAAAACGTTTCGATTGTCGCATCGAGTTATGCAGTTTTGAAATAATACGCAATATTAATTTCTGTACCGTAATCAAGTCGTTTAATATAATTAAAAATTCCTGGGAGATCGAATGAAATTCCTTCGATCCTGAGAAACCTGTTATAATAATCCGGTCAAATGAATTTACGCGCATCGACGGTAGAAGCACGCACCGCGGTGACGCAAGCCGCAATCTTCACGCATTCCTCTTACATAACTGCGATGTGAGAAGGAAAAAAGGACAGGATTTGTTTTTAATCGAGTGGAATGCAAATCGTTGAGATTGCACGGATTCCGTCGATACCGGGTGAATAGAAACGCCGCGGGACTAACCTTTCGTCGCGTTGCCAACGTCAAGTAACGGGATTCCTCGTCGGGTGTTCATCGGCGATCGAAGATTACCTAATTCTCGTCTACCAATTTACCTACCCGCGAAACAAACAAGTCGATCGTGGTGCCGATCGACAGGCTCGATCTTTGATAATCGGCGAGTCGCCTCGGCGATTTTCTCGCCCCGGCGCGTACGAAATAGCCGCGGAAAGGTTCCCACAATTCGCTTTGGAAATGGCATGACGCGGGTACAGGGACGCGAAGACAATCTCCGAGCGAAACAGAGGAGATAAAGAGGGAATCGATTTCCCGGCGCGCCGGTTGGAATTGCAAATCGAGGTGATTACCGGAATTCCATCGGTGGTATATCAAGGGAACAGGGGGTAGGGTGTTCAAGGTGAGCCCGACGTGGAATGAGTTCATTCAGGCGGTCATCGCGAACAAACACCTACGCCTCTCGTCACGGCAGCCACGCCGTTGTTCCCGGGTGGAACGCCTTTCCGATCCAGTCTCGTCGAAACGATCCGAATCGACACGGAGCCTTGCAACACCCACCCGGCCCCGTGGCATGCAACGTGGCTTTTGCGAACGGCCCGTGCAAGATTCTGCTTGACGAGACCGGAGAAATGATGGGAACCGATAGGGACGTTCCAAGGAAAAATGTTCGTAGCCGATCGAGAGTGGTATGAGTCGGCGAGAGGGGAGAAAGGGATGAAGGAAGACAGGTAGCTGGGAGAAGATGATTCGAGACGAGGAGAGGTGGTGGCCGCGAGAGAATCAGGTCGGACAAACTGGCCAGCGAGGTAAAGGCAACCAGGTGTGAGGAGATCAGGGGAGATCGCTGGAAGATCTAAGGAGATCCAAGGATGTTCGCCGGTCACGCTGACGCGAGGACTGCGCCGAAGGATGCTAACAGCCTCCGAACAAGTCTCCCGAGCCAGCCAACGTCCACCTCGGCGGCCTGCAAAAACACCTGCCTGCTTTCTGTCCTCCTTCGTCCCTCGGGCCTGTCCCTCTTCCTGGCTCTCGTCTAAGAAGGGCTGCGACGCCTTCCTCCCTACCTGTGTACCTACACATATACGTGTACACACGTCGGCGACACCTCCGGGTTTATATCGACGATGTGCTGCCGCTGCTGCTGCTGCACGTGCCTGGGTTTCGAACGGTCAGTTGTTCCTGTCGAGCTATGCCCTCGATAAGTTTGACGCGATTTCGCTGTTTATTGGGACAGCTGATACACGAAGGAATGCAAATTCCATGTCGACTGCACAGGGAGCTATAGAAATAGGGAAGACTTGGAATTGGCCTTGCTCTATATTTATTCAAAGCATCAAGATGACACAGGAGACTCCTATTTTTATCCATTGTTATTGCGGCCTGAATTTGAATAAACTGAACAGAGGAATCGTACAACAAGATTTACTTTTATTAACAACACCAGGAATTGGCGTCCGTATTCAAAAGCTCCAGTGCTTCTCAAATCGCAATAACGTGCGACCGTATCTCCGGCTAAATAGTTGCGCTTCGAATTCTCCATTAGGCCGTCTGCCACGCAGACGGACGGACAGACAGACAGACAGGCAGGCAGGGCTGATGAAACTCATAAAGCGGAAATTCGTCTGCCCGCTTTACGATTTCATTACGAAAATTTAAAAGCCTCGTACCGTGTGCGCGCGCGCCTTGTTTGCTCGGCCCCCGAAATCTCGTCCTTGATTTACGAGCGCGGCATGATAAACGGGAACGTCTTCGCGTTGCCCCCATCGTTTCTCCATTGTCACGGTTTACCGGCCGTCGTTCTACCGAATACGAGGCAACCGGACGATTTTACTGCACCTAGCCTGATTGATATCGCGTAAACTGATAGTCCGCCTTCTTCGAACATCTCGTACGTACGTATTGTACACGGCACGAGTACATAGTAGTTGAAAACGCGAACATTTATGGACTACGAGAAAATTGCGATCCATAAAACCTATCCGAATGCGGTAACGGCTTTACGACGTCTGTTTAACGACACCGTTGACGGTTTTTTAACAAGAAGATCAGCAGATAGTAACGAAGTTAAATTGCATTTCGCGGCGACGAAGTCGAGTGCTACGCCGATTACTTCGTCCGCCGTCATTGTTAAATATGCTTATATTCTCGGGAAAAGATCGAAGGGCCGAGATTTACGGATACGGGAATAAGGGCGCGTCGTGTAATCGCAATATCGGAACCGCGCTCCCGTCGTTTTACGAGCTTGCGGCCGATCCGACCATCCCCGTGTCCGTTCGGCTCGTAAAAAAACGGGACACTGTTATTGCGTCGCTAACAGCTGCGCAGCTTCCCGCTTGCAACTCTGTTCGACGGTTCACGGTTTCCAAGTTGCTGAAGCATTTCTTGATACTTTGTAGCTCCCTGAATCGCGTTTTATGTATCTCGTCCATTCTCAGGAGCGACGAACTGATAAAGCCGAGGAACAGAAAATCTGTGTACAATGCGTTATTCAGCATCCCTCTGTATGCAGTTGCAATAAAATGCAAAGTGGCGAGTGTACGACAGCTCCGGCGATGGTAGTGGTTCGAATTAAATACAGAGTGAAATAGAAGTTGAATTTACTATTGATTGACCAATTCGCTGGCATGAGGTTTGATTAATTAATGGAATAATAATTTATTTTTCCGATAATTTCGGTTTATTCCGAGTCCCCTTTGTCCGTGTCAAAACTATGGGAATTTTATCCAGCAAATTCGCATGGATTTGTTAACAAGCGCATACATGATTGAATTTCATAAATATTGATTGAAGCGCCGGTGGTTCGGTGTCCTAATTTAATATGGACCCCGCATATCGAATGGCCATTCGCTCCAATTCCCTGATTTCCAAATGCCAGCATTTTAGTTTTTGAAACTATCAGAATAGCACGAATCACATTGTAATTCTTCACGCAGCTCAAAAATAGGAGAGAGGAAAGGGTATAAGAGGAAATAGTAAAATTACCGGAAAGGAAGTAATAAAACTTGGGGGTCGTTCACCTCGTGACAGCAAGGATATAAACGTGACACTGTTCACTAATCTACTAGTTTTGCTTATGAATATGAAATTGTAATTGCCTACGTTCGTAGAATATCTCCAAGCATAAAATCCCTTACAGACTTTACGAGATAAGATGTAATCTTTTTACTAAACAAGACACTGTGTGATTTTTATGAGACTTTCACGAATCAATGAAATTCGATTAAAGTTTCAACGATTTCTACAGTTAAACGGAATTTGAGACTTGGACTGACGACGGGGTGAGACGCGAGCAGGGAAAGAGGTGATCACGCAAACAAATTAGCGCGTCGAGTAAGACGTTAGAGGGTGGAAGAAGACGCGAGGCGGGATAGAGCGGCGGCAATCGGGTCGTAGGAGGGAATCGAGTTGCCTTGGTCGCTTTGCGCAAATCGTCCTGGCTTCGTGAACACGGCCCGACACAATCGGCTCTCCTTGTCCCCGTGCGCGAATAATCGTGGAATTGTGTTCTTGCGGAGGAAACGAATGTTATTCGCGTTAAATTGCTTCGTGGCCTGTGCGAAACGCGATTGCTGATTCAGCGAGCGCGGTTACTTGCGTTGGCCGCGTTATCGCTTCATAGATTCGCGAAAAGATGTGATCTCGTTTTGTTCATCTTGCGTTCCGGCGCGCGGCTTTGATTAAATTCGCGGTTGAACGCGTAATATCAATCCGACATTTTTCTACCTACGAGACATAGTAACGATTTAGCAACCATTTATTTTATGTCGTTATAATTATTATGTATTATATCAAACTACTGTTAATATTAAATTTAATTTAATTAATCATATACATTTGATTTTATAAAACAAATGAGTCACCTACCGAGCGCAGAGGGTTAAAAAATAAAATAACTTTCACTATTACAATTCTGGATGTACAGTTAAAACTTGTTTGAGTTGAATGTGATAAATTGACACGGGAGACGGGATGAGGTATAATCGAATGTACTTTTTATGCAAAACTGTCGGGGAACTTTTTCCGCGAGGCAGGTAAAACGTGGAATAGGGCGAGTCACGGAATCCGTGGAAAGAAAAAGCGCGGTGAAGACGGGGGCCGAGGCAAACACGCCATCAGGAACGTTTCCTCGTTAGTATCCAGCGGTTGATTCGATTTCAGCGCCGGCGCCTTTTGTTTACCGGCACTCGCGTGAATTAGCCGCTGCATACTGATTCACGAAAAACTCCGCCGCGACTGTTGGGCTCGTTATTAATATTAATACAAGCCGGAGATTACCAGAAAGAATAAGGGGAGCAGCGAGCGGCGAGGGGGGCGACGGGGGAGGGCGCGGGCAGAGGTTGAGGAGGAGTTATGAAAACAGAGAGGGTCCAAAGTTTCTGACAAAAGGTGGGAAACGAGGGTTTCGTAGCATACATTTAATTATTCTCCTCTGTGCTCTCCCGTCACACCCTATCTCTCTCTCTCTCTCCTCCCCTCGAGCGTACTTTCCAGCCGTGTCTCAAAATTGCACGCTAATTTTCGCTTTTCCTTTGTTTACAGGTAAGTGGCGCCCAGGCTGCTGTTTCCTCGCGGTGGATCAACCACTGGTATCGTTTTAACCCACGTCTACGTAGAAGCTCGATCGACTAGCTGTTTCACAGAGTCTCGTGTCTCGGTCTACAATAATCGAACTTGAATTCGCAGCATCATAGCGTCACGTACGCGGCGTAAAATTAAAGATAACCGAACTCGTTCGGCTTTTCCACTGAACCGAGCAATTTGAATCTTCCCGAATTACCAATTAAAGCTTCAATATTCCACTTTACGTTGATCGTGGGTAGAAAATTGGTTGTACGAAAATTGAAGCTAACAGTATCCGAACTCCAATGAGCGCTACTTATTCGCGAACGTGATCGGTACGTACGATCCCTATTGCATTTTTCTGCGAAACGAGCGGACCGTACGGCGAGGCCGATGACAATTTAGATCGCACGGCGCAATAATCGAAACCGCGCGCGCGCCGGTGCATTCATGAGAAGGAGGTACGGTAGGCAGAAGTGATTGGCCAGCGTTGCTAATGAAGAGCTCAGGATTAAGTAGCCTGTAACCCGCTTTATCCACGTTACCCACCCCGTTCCCGTTCCGTGTCCCATCGTTCTGTCGCGTTACATATGTATTACGGACCCCGTCCTTTCGCCCGGCTGCGATACGACGCGACGCCCCGCTCGAACGTGCGCGAGTGTATTCGTATGCACCGTTGGAACCATCCCGTCGCTTCGTCGTCGTCGTCGCTTGTGTGCGACGGTCGTGCTCGCCGTGGGTATCAATTAAATCTCTGATTAGCGAGCCCTCTTCGACTTCGCTACCAGCCCAGCTCTAGCCCCTTTGAATCTCGTTCGCGATTGTCGCTCGCCCGTGCTAACTCGAACCGATCGAGAACTTCCTCCGGTCCGACCCGTGCGAAGATCCACTCCCGAGATTCCTTCGGACCGACGAATACTTTCGTACGCTCGACTCCGCCTGAATCCTATTGCCGATGATTATTTGTTTCACGTTCAATTTGAAACTGTTAACCATTTCACATCGGATCGTCAGTTAATTCAATTATAATCAATTACAAAATTGTGTATCATAAATCTTGTTTTCTTTTTTCTATACGTAAACGAGGTTTCTTCGAGAAATTCCTTGCATCCGGTGAGTCCTCACGCGATATTCTTTAACGAACATCGTGGCCCGAAGAATTTGGCATCGTATAAGCGGCGTTGGCCGGCGAAACGACTGGCCACTCATAAATCCTGGTCAGCGCGACCAAATAAAACGGAAATCGAGATTCTCGGTGAGCCGCGCGGATCCTCTCCGGCTTTCGACCTAGCAGGGTCGAAAGCTGGCTGCCCCTGTCCCCCCGTCTCACCTCGCCAGGCTGTTGAATAAAACGGTCGCGTCGGGGACCGTGAACGTGGGAGCGGCGAGGAGCGGACAAGGTCGCCGCGTTCAGGAAAAGCTGAAAAACGCGTAGATTTATGAACGCCACGTATCAAGGCTCGTTCGCTACCCGCGGTGTTCTGGCCGATTCTTCATGCCCGGGGACACGCTGCTCGCCGGGCTGCCGAAGTCCCGTACAAGAGACGATGTAAGCAACCGCTTAGTAACCAAGCTCGTTTGACACCGTGACTCCGATCGTCGAAAACGGTTGCTTGCTCGCACGCGTGTTATTTATGCACTTTAGCCGATCCCGTGTTGCGTCGGGAATAAAATTTTCGGACAGCACCGAGAGAAATCCTCTTCTTACCATTCGCCTCACTGGTTTTCGAATCGACACTCGCAGACTTCCGACGTGTTCCATCCAGTTCGCATAATTTTTGTTGGGTATTGTAGCCAGGCAACGCTAGTCAATGTTTGTATGAGCCTGGCAACGTTAGTTAGTGTTTCTATGATATTGTCAGTATGTAATACGACGTTGTACTAAGATGATGCATTTAAGTGTTATTCGTGTTCTTTGGGAACATCGGTCATTCATTTCGATTACGTGTCGAAGTCGTCTCTCACAGGCATCTGACCTGGACTCGTTATTCACATACGCACGAGGTCCCAACAATTTTAAAATAGAAAGATTTATACACGTATCGACTATTAAGTAACATTGCAGTGAGAATGACAGTCATGCTGACGCGAAAGTGTAAATTGCATGAAAACAGGACCGAGAGAAGTTCTTTTCTTACCATTCACCTCACTGGTTTTCGAATCGACACTCAGAGACTTCCGTCGTGATCCATCCAGTTCGCACAATTTTAAAATAGAAAGATTTATACACGCGTCGACTATTAAATAACATCGCAATGGGAATGACAGTCATGCTGACGCGGACGTGTAAATTGCATGAAAACAGTACCGAGTGAATTAACTGATACAGTCTAACATTTCACTTTCACATAAGCAGTAATCGCGCGTTTACATCATGTTTGCGTTCACACTCCCGACTCATTCCCACTTGCCGTTCTGCAGTTTCATTCAACGATCTCCACCCCCGCATGAGAAAACCTTTGGCTAATCGGTTGTATCGTGTGACTCGCCGTTTTTCCCCGCGAGCCGAAAGGATAACTTCATCCATCCGCCTACGAGCCGAGCGGTTTCGCTTTCCGTTTAGCAGTAGCCCTCCGCCTCCCCCGACGGTGACTCGCCGTTTGATAGTACGTAGAATTTGCGCCGCGGAGATGCTATTAATTTGTATCGATAGAGGCGGGAACAGAGGGGGGACGTGTGCATGCTACATTCGTACTCGTACGTTCGTTAGTTAATCCGCTCGCCTATGCTAAACGCGGCGGTGCATGGACGCGCACCACCACCACGCGCTCCTCACGCGTGACCGCGATAGCCGAGCGAGCGTACGGTCCGTCCGGGTCTGAACGCGAGCCTAAGGAAACCAATCTTCCCACACAACTTCGAGGTTGCACGTAGACCCGCGCCGGTTGATACGTGTGTGAGTGACACGTAGGAGGATGCTCTCGGCCAGGTAATGATCACGATTGAATGAGAATGAGGCCGAGGGAGCCAATACAATTAACCCCGGCAGCATGCCATTGCTAGAATGCAAACCTTATACTCTCGAGCTCCTCGTTCCTCGCTGACGGAACCACTGGCTGCTACTGCTGCTGGCCACAACAAAGACTTCCTTCCTCGATCGGCCGGGTCCTCCTCGCGCTCGCAATTATTACGGCACCGCTGGAACGCGCCCGTAGATTATAGGTAAATGTGCCACTCGCTCTCTGGCCTTCGTGCCTCGAAACCGCGATGGTGAATGGCGGAACTGGTTCGAGGCGAAGACTTCGGCTCATTTCGCAGGACGCAATTATTACGGGATCGAGGCTTGCAGCAGCAGCAGCAGGTTGATGCGCCGCGTACCATTCGACACGTCGCGGTGCCGATGAATGGGAGACGTGGCTCGTGCCCGATGAATCGCGCGCGCCAGTCGTTTCCTTTATACGTTTTGCTCGCGCTATCGCGATCGTGACGACTTTATTATTGCCGATTCCGTATAGGGAATTCGATTCGCGATCGAAACTGTTGCGCTTCGACTGTACCAGGACTCTATTACCGTTAGGATCGTATCGCAGGTTGCGCCGGGGTCGCCAGATCCGATCGCCGGATGCCTGGCTGCTTCTTCTACCAACGTGAATTTCGCCTCGCTGCCGATGGGATTGAAATTAGTCGAAACGCTTCCGCGTGTTCGCGAATCGCACGAGCATCTGCCGGTAATCGGATAAGAAAACTTCCCTACAGCAGCGTCGCGTTCGGTTAATTGAGTTCGACGAAATGTTTATTTCATCCGAACGGTCATGCATGATGATGTTAGCGACCGTCGAATCGATCGGTTCATTCAACGGAACGTATATTAAGCCGATCGACGCCGATTTAGATTACTGTAGACGTAAAAAAAAAAAAAAATCGGGGCAACGCGTACGCATGTAATCCAGCCTACGGGCAAGAAGAACGCTTGGCCTGGTCCGACTGGGTAAGAGTAATCCGGTTTTCACGGCGCTTCTGAAGTACGTCCGCTCCTTTGGCAGCTGGCGATACCCTCCGCCTCGAGGATGACGTTTCCACCCACGTGGCTGGGTGATCGCGCCAATCCTATCGGGCCATCTTCATTCCTTTATCCGCGCGTGTATCTGTGGATCGTATTCGGGATACCGCAACCTCTGCGAGGAATAATCTGTTCAAATTATAATTTCGTTGGTAGACGAGGGGCGAGAGACGAATTGCCATTTGAGTAAGAGCCAACCTCTCCTACCTTCAATTTTCTCTCTCTCTCTATCTGTTACGCGGAACGCGTGTTAAAAATAAATTGAAATTGATCGATTAGTATTCCGAATGTTATCTGCAACCGTATCGGCCGTCGACGATGATGCCTTGACATTTTTCTGCTGCTCGAAATTGCAGCCCGTTTAAATGCAAAACGCGAATAGACAGTTAGGAGTCGGCCGGCCGGACGCTGGTTATATCAGTAGCGGTAATCGGGTTGTAAATTAGTGCACTTAAAATTGTAACTCGAGTTGCATCGCGTGAACGTAATGTTGCGTGAAGCTAATTGCAGACACCGCGCGCCGGCTTGGCTACTTACGTGGCAGCGGCCAAGATCGAGGATATAAAAGGGTAGTAAAGATCGACGTGTGTCATTAATTGACGCTTAAGGTAATTCGATTTCGTTCGGGCTAATTGAATGCTTCTTTCTTGTATGATTTAGTTTGTGCACGACGCTAATATAGATAGATTCCAGCACGACTTATTTACTTCCGCCACGAGCGCAATTTTTTAATATTCATTTTATTCTTCAATTTTTTATGCACTTCATCGATAAATAAACCTCATTATAAAATTTGTTTCTGGACGTAGAATATAGAGAACATTAAATTGTTCCAACAATGGTGTAAAAAGCGAATTAAAATATCAGGTATCAGAAGTAGAACCATAAAATGCAACATGTGGCTATATAATATGATGTCCTCCAATTTAATGCGAATTTATTACGAGGCCGATAAAGGGTATACCCCGTAGCCTGAAGGTAGCTCGGTGTCGGCTTTCAAGGACCTTGTTTGTCGCATTCGCCGGTTCTTGCCACGCCAACAAGGAGATGCATGCCGGTGCTGGCGTGGCGCGGTAGCCCGCCGGTTCTAGTTCTTGCGGAAAACTATCATGCCGCTGCAATTAGCGCGAGTTCCCGATAAATAATTGAAATTCAATACGAGCCGGGAGCCAGAGCCGGTCTCGCGCTCGGTAGCTGTATTGGAATTTCCACGCTCAGTCGGATGTACACGGGAGACGTCTCACGGCTTCCTAATTAATAATATCACGTGCGAAGGACCGGAGGGCCCGGGCTTCGTTCTAACAAAAGTTTTCGCTGCGGCATCGAATATCACGAAGTCGAAGCGACGAACCTAATAATCGATGCCACGGGAAATTTCCGTACTACCCTGACAGTTTTATCGACCCCTCTACATCATATATTCCTAAATACTGCCTCGTTATACCTCAGAAAAATTTGTTGCATACTTACTCGACGCGTAAAATTCTCACTCTGAAAACTTTTAATTAGACGTAAACACGAATGGTATGTCGTGAAAAGTATTTTCTTCCTACGTTCTGAGTTATAACGTAACATGAGGCAACCCATTGGATAAAGAATTAAATTATTAAATAAAGTCAATCAGAAATTAATTTTGTTATCACGTTTTCCAAATATTTGTATAATCCTTTAAACGTTACCTACGATTAAGTGGATGACGAAAGTTTCGACGGCGTGACGCGGTCGCGTCAAATTCTGCGAGACGTCTCGACGTGATGCTTCAAGTACAGGCTTCGTATCCTGTGGGATGATAACGTTCAGGTAAACACGCGGCCGTTACTTCAACCAGCAGGAGCCAACTGTAGTGTTTACGATACACCGGGGCAGGCGCCGTGTTCCGCCGCGACGCGGAACACCATCCGTCCGGAAAGTTTCGAGACAGTATCGCGGGCGAAACTTTCGTGAATGATTCACGATTACATCGCGTCGTGCACGGCACCATTCTAAGGTGGACGGACACCGCTAATTGAGGCTCGCTCGTTTCAGACCGCTAATTACGCTTAAGCAAATTCCCGTGTAGGGTACACACTCCCTCTCTCTCTCTCTCTCTCT
>SHCU01000436.1:15683-26888 GCA_004307685.1 Ceratina australensis
ACGGGAGACGTCTCACGGCTTCCTAATTAATAATATCACGTGCGAAGGACCGGAGGGCCCGGGCTTCGTTCTAACAAAAGTTTTCGCTGCGGCATCGAATATCACGAAGTCGAAGCGACGAACCTAATAATCGATGCCACGGGAAATTTCCGTACTACCCTGACAGTTTTATCGACCCCTCTACATCATATATTCCTAAATACTGCCTCGTTATACCTCAGAAAAATTTGTTGCATACTTACTCGACGCGTAAAATTCTCACTCTGAAAACTTTTAATTAGACGTAAACACGAATGGTATGTCGTGAAAAGTATTTTCTTCCTACGTTCTGAGTTATAACGTAACATGAGGCAACCCATTGGATAAAGAATTAAATTATTAAATAAAGTCAATCAGAAATTAATTTTGTTATCACGTTTTCCAAATATTTGTATAATCCTTTAAACGTTACCTACGATTAAGTGGATGACGAAAGTTTCGACGGCGTGACGCGGTCGCGTCAAATTCTGCGAGACGTCTCGACGTGATGCTTCAAGTACAGGCTTCGTATCCTGTGGGATGATAACGTTCAGGTAAACACGCGGCCGTTACTTCAACCAGCAGGAGCCAACTGTAGTGTTTACGATACACCGGGGCAGGCGCCGTGTTCCGCCGCGACGCGGAACACCATCCGTCCGGAAAGTTTCGAGACAGTATCGCGGGCGAAACTTTCGTGAATGATTCACGATTACATCGCGTCGTGCACGGCACCATTCTAAGGTGGACGGACACCGCTAATTGAGGCTCGCTCGTTTCAGACCGCTAATTACGCTTAAGCAAATTCCCGTGTAGGGTACACACTCCCTCTTTCTCTCTCTCTCTGTGCGGAGAGGTCATCGGTTGCTGCGTCTGTTCTCCCGTATACGTTGCACACAGGGGAGGACGCGAGATCGCGGTTCACCGGCTTTCATCCCGCCGAGTTTAAAATCGCGTTTTATACTGTGTATCAAAGGGGCCAAACCCTCTTCCACGAATTCTCGTATTTAAGCGACCGGGCCGTATCATCGTAAATGAAAGTCACACATCGTAAACCGCAGGTCCCGCGCTAATAACGAGCGTCTTCTACTCGTGCCTCGGTAATTACGAGCCTCGGTATTAACGACTGCGAAGAGCTCTCGGTTCGTTCGAAATAAAAATTTCAAGACTTTTTGGAGATGCACGATCAATGTAAATAAAATATCTGCACCAGTGAATTCCATAAGATATTCTTCGTACCTCATTTTGGAAGTCCAATATCAATTCTTAGAACGATTATATATATCCGATATAAAATTTGCAAGAGTAGATTTAATTACCATGAAAGGGGTTAAATAAACATTTCAAGACTTTTTTTTGGACATGCCGAATCATTGTAAATAAATGTCTACATCAGTGAATTCGATAAAATATTCTATGTACCTCATTTTGGAAGTCCAATATCAATTCTTAGAAGGATTATATATATCCGATATAAAATTTGCAAGGATAGATTTAATTACCATGAAAGGGGTTGAATAAAAATTTCAAGACTTTTTTTTAGACATGCACGATCATTGTAAATAAATGTCTGCATCAGAATCTCCTATAAAATATTCTTCATGTATATCCCCGAAGTACAATATCAATTGTTAAAACGTTTACATCTATCCAATATGAAATTTGCAAGGGTAGATTTAATTACCATGAAACAAGTTAAATAATAAAGTAAAGTAATTAAAAGTTCGCCCCGAGTTCTAAAGAACTTCGAAGGCGCTCGTAGCGAACTGATCGCAGTTTCATTTAACTTGATCCTATATGTTCTTCCTGGTTCGTGGATCTCGCGTGACCGCTTTTATTTTGAAGCTCGCTGACAGTTCCGTGTTGCGCCGCGGCGCGAAGGAAATAGGAATCAGCCGGGTTGTCAGGAAGGGAGGTCGAGGGAAAAGGTACTCTCGTTGGACGCTACCTCGTTCGAACGTAAGGGCCAGCTACTCCGGCTACCCGGCAGGTTCACCGCGCGGGATAGCAATTTATTAGAATGGAAGAATGTTGCGCTCGAGGCTGGAATCGGCCGGCTTCGCTGCGAACCTCGTAACGGAACACGGGTGAGGAGCTCGCTCTGAGCAACAACTTAATTAAAGTCGTCGAAAGAAAAATTGATCTTTAAAATATTAATACTGCGGGTGTATCTTCGTTTTATGCAACCTGCACTTAACTCAAGCGCTGCGCGTTCGAACAACGATTACTCATCGCGCGCCGGATAGACATGGGAAATACGAGGGAGCGCGGCGACTTAATAAACAGTCACGACGTTTAATAAAATATTTAGGAGCCGCGCGGAACCTTTTAATCTCTCGAACTCGCGGGCAGCTCGGGTATGGCGCGAATGAAAATCCGTCTAATGGGACAAGTCCTAAAGCTGGCTTAACTCGAAATAAAAGCCGACGATTTATAAATCTCGCATCGTTCGCCGCGGATGTTTACGGCCTCTCGTTCTACTACCACTATCTCGCGTGATTACGCGATCACGCCGGATAGATTTTGCACGGTGGTTTAATAGGGAGGCTAATTGAAATCGACGGTCACGGAGGATGATTATTAGATATTTTGTTGAAGCGTTATTTTCAATTACGCTATGTACATTTTGTATCCTTTTGTGAGGATGTTATAGCGGTTTCTGTTGATGACTAGGAGCTTAGCCGTGCAATTATCTCTCCCGGCGCTGCCGCTGGATTGAACGATCGAATTCCGGTGGAGACGCACTGCCATTTGGAATAGTCGCAGGTAGAACGATACTTGCCCGACCGGCTTCTTCTAGCAAACGACAGTTATTATATGATTTTGCTCGCGATTTTCACGCATGGAATCCTGGTCAGCATTCCTCGTGGATAGATTGCTCGCTGGTTTTTCGCCTCAAATAATATCATCTTTCGGATCACTTCATCTACCGCTCTCTATTTAATCTTTACATGTTTACTATAAAATTTCTTAATAACACTCCGAATAATTCGTACGCATTCACGTTGGACAAATACTCATGACAATAAACATTTTATTTGGTAGACGTTGCCCTTGATGGGAATGCAAATTGACAGGGATTGGTAATCGTTAAAGTTTCCAAGGCCGTTTTGTTCCGGTTTATCCATTCTCATCACTTGGCGAGCAATATCCTCCGGCGATCGTCGAGACGGCCGCACAGGAAACCCGTCGACGATGAAAGATCAACTCGCTAATGCAATATCAGACCCACGGTGTTCAGAGATAATAGCGTAACTGCATTACGACACGATACGTCAATTAACGTCGGTCTGGACCCCTGTAAAGTCGATTCGCTGCTGTTGCCGCGGAGGCAGCGAGAAAAAGGAGCGTAATCGACAGCGGGAAAAGTGGATGAAATCGAGCTGGACGGTGGAAAAAACTTAACGATTGAAATAAAGGCGAGCCTCCATCGATCAAGTTAAACAGTGTCGAGTTAACCGGCGCGCGAATTAACTGCTCCCGATTATCGACTGTAATTCTGTAATCGTCGTCTCATCGAGGAAAGCAAATAACCCGTTCGACGGATTCACGACGCCTTTGGCTCTGTCATAAACGTGGTACACGTCTTTGCATAAATCCGATAACAGCGGACTCTCGCCCGATATAAAAGGGTCTTCGCGTTGCCTTAACTGTCTTCATCGATTATGCTCGTCGAGACTTTCAGAGCTGACAGAATTAAATACTGAACGATCGATAATAAACATGTCCGTCATAAATTCTTTAATAATTATAATATTTTTTAAATTAAAAGTAGATTTTAATAAAAAGAAATTAATAATGAAGGTGGAACGCTTGAGGGCCGCGGGAAAAGTGTTTACTGAAAGGCATCCAGACATGTATTTATATGGGTCGGCTCTCTGTCCCGGGTTATGTAAATCCGTGGAACTTCCAGGTGCGGTCTCGGAGCCGCAGCTGCAGCTGGAAGTTTAAGAAAGAGCGCGGAGCATTGAGAGAGGCCAGGCGAAACCTTCGTGAATTATGGAAATGAAAACAGTCTTATTGGCTCGCGGTACTGATCGCAATCGGGTAATTGTCGATCGAGGGAAACAGACCGATAAAAAATAGCGAACAGGAAAGAAGGTATAGAAAACGCGACGTTTCCCAATAGCCATCGGGGTCCAGAATCGGGCGCGGAACGAGCTGCCGCGAAGTGTATAAATCACCGGGGAAACATCGTCGTTATTCGTCGGCGCGGCCGGATCGACGGCTTAATTCAATTACGATATAAAAGATTATGATCTATCGGGGCCGGTTAATTAAGACTGCGTAATACCGCGGCCGCGCGTAACACGTGACACTTGCACTCAACGTTTTCTTGCGTTTCCCGTTGACTGTGGCGCATAAATTAACGTCCGAACCGGCACGGTGTCACGATAACGTCGCCGCATTCGACCGCTACACCGAATTATGTGACAGCCGCGTGTGAACGGTCAATTAATTGCACCGGCTACCGCGATTCTGTGTGACTAAGCAACCTGTCGCGTTCTCGCCCGCGGTCATAAAAAATACCGTTACCTCCTCGAGCCTGCAGGCTCGGAAGACGGGTAATAACCACCTGTTACGATTCTTTGATGCGCGGCGGTGAGATTCGTCCTGTAATTAAAAGAAAGAGTCGTAGCTGTTTAAGCATTATGCACAGTAGATTAAAATCGAATTTCACGTACACCTCAAACAATCGTCTAAAGGCCTATCCCGGCAGACCGCGCGATGTCCACTCGCAGGTAGTTCTCAAGTGCCAAAAAAGGCCAGTTTTATGGCCCGTGCGACGAAATCGCACAATTGGTTGGCTGCGATTTTTTTGAAAACTATCGCGTTTTCATTGCAGAGTATATTGATTGCAACTGAAATAAATTATGTAGCGACCTCAAGAGCCTTAATACAAATTTATTTCATTAAGCAACACAAGCAACAAAAATTTCATTAAGCAACATATGTGTGTAACAACGCGTATATGGATTCATAGCCAAAATCGAATGATTGTGCGAGAACCCATATGTGGGTCCATAGCGCTCAAAGGGTTAATATACTCGTTGCGCTTTAATCCCGAGACACAGTAGATCGTGCCTGCGGTGGTCAGACCTTAACGCCGCGGTCGTATATCGGCAGTCGAAAAAACGAATTGTCACGAGATAATTCTTTTCCACGCTGCTCGGCTGGCTGCATCGTAAGTAAGACATCCTTGTAATAAAAGAGGGCCCGAATACTCGCGGCAGAAGTCGAAATCGGAGTACATCATCCGGGCGACGTAGCTCGCGGATTCGCGCGCCGCAACAAAGCGAATCCCGCGAGCCGAACGAATCGGGGGAAGCTCAATCGGCTCGTTAAGACTTCCCGTGACGGTGTACACACGCGCGGCGGTGGTGTAGCGCACGCCGCCGCGGTCCAGGGACATGTTTAAGACCGGTAGTGGGTTGTTTATGCGCGAGCTCGCGCTTATGGGGAGCGAAACGTAATCCATGATGGGTACGAGGAGCGTGTCGGTCCTCTCGGTTACCTACCTCTTTCTACTACCCGTTTCTTCTGGCTGCCTCCTCCTCCTCCTTCTCTTCTTCCACTCATCTGGTCGTGCCAGCCTTCCTCCCTTCGGCGAGTCGCGAGTCCCGCGCTACGTGTCCAGCGTATCAAGCGCCGATTCCCCGTACCGGCTCCTATATCTTCGCGTGAATACAAACTCGCGGAGCGGAAAGCTACACGAGCGAAGACGACGCCTAGGAAAAGGGGAGACCACGCTCGCTTCTTCTTCTCCTATGCCGGCTTATGCACCGGTGTACCTTTCCGTCCACTGACGGACGAGCCGCGGTAGCTGACAAGTTGCCCCATTACGCCTATGCTGCATACGCGCCACCCAAGCGCGGGTACCTCGCGTTCGCAGCGGGATCCCCGTGTTCGCAGCCTCTTAAAACTCCGGTTCGTTCTCGGCCTCGTTCCATACCAGGAACCCTCGCTCCTTTCTTGCCTAGTCTAGTCCGCCGCGCAGCTGCTCCCTATTTCCCGTTTCCTGTATTCTGATTATTTCCTTCAACAACCGCCGTCGGAAACGATGGTGTTCCTCCTCGAGTAAATTTGATGAGAGCCGGGCGATGGCTTGATCGGCAGGGGTCGGGACTCGTAATTCGGCGGTACCGAGTTCGAGTCCCGATCAATGCTAATTGATACCACCGAGAAGAGATTAGTAAAGAGTGCCAGCCCCTGTGTTACAGCGCGGCAGGCAAATGGGGCCTGACGGGGGCCTGGCGCCGTAAAACAGATCTCTGAAATCTCACAGCATGACTACTCTGGCACATATTTTTATCCGTTTATTAATCAGAATGTAACTGCTTTTACGATACATTCATACGCATCTCTACTATAGTACGCTCTAGCATCTCTTTCTATGATCTGTTAACGCTCGCGTACAGATTCCTACCATGTTTTTCTCCGCCGCAAGGTCCCATAAGGCTGGCACTCTTTGCTAATCTCTCCTCGGTGTTGATACAAGCACTGAGTTTTCCTCATGTACTTTCCTTAACCGTAGATCGTCAGGCGCCGTAAAACAGATCTCTGAAATCTCACAGCATGACTACTCTGGCACATATTTTTATCCGTTTATTAATCAGAATTTAACTGCTTTTACGATACATTCATACGCATCTCTACTATAGTACGCTCTAGCATCTCTTTCTATGGTCTGTTAACGCTCGCGTACAGATTCCTACCATGTTTTTCTCCGCCGCAAGGTACCATAAGGCTGGCACTCTTTGCTAATCTCTCCTCGGTGTTGATACAAGCACTGAGTTTTCCTCATGTACTTTGCTTAACCGTAAATCGTCAGGCTCCGTCGCAAGAATAATAAAATAACGACGACGTTAAATAAAAAGTAACATCTACTGTTAAGAGCTAAACAGACTATAGTCTAAAAAGCCTTCCCGACTGAGGTCCGGGGTCGGGTAAATCGGATAAAACAAAAATCTGATGCGTTCACAGAGTTACAGTTACGCTGTCCGTCCCACTGCGGTTATTACGATCGCCGGATTGATTTTACGAGACGAGACTAATTTGTTATTATCGAGTTTCTCGCGGTCCGGATGGGAGGGAATCGTTAATTCGCGATTCATGTGTCAATCTCGCGTTTAAGCGTGACCTCGTCGAGTCGTAACTCCGGCGTTAGATGCACGTGGCTCGCACGGAAATTCGATCGTATTTACGAAACTGGGCGCCGGATTCTAGCGTGAAGCGTGAAACGTTTTGAGTTACGAGATGTTTTGAAATCCACCGTTCCGCTCGGTCGATTCATTTCAAACCGATATAGCGCTCAGCGGCAGCTCGGGATTATTTGTTACTTCGTTTCCTTAAAAATTTCCATGACCTACTTCTTTCAATTACGCGGGATAATACGATGCGAGAAGTTTTCGAGGAGCGCGCAGGAAACTCTACTCCCGCGGATGTTTCGCGGTAAAAAAGAAGCCTGCGGATTCTAATCTCGTACAGAGACGGAAGCGAGCGGAGTGCGAGTTCTGTCGCGAAGGCGTCCGGTCGCGGCAAAAGTTCTCCGCGGTGTTCGAACAATGCTTCCCGCCGCGAGAAGTTTCCAGCGGACGGAAGCGAATTAACGACAGAAAGCCGGAGGACTTGGTAGAAATGCATCTTGCCGAAGCGGTTCAAACTTCTATCCGCGGTTTCGACTACCAGAATTGTTCCGCGGCGAAATCCAGTAATTCTGTTTAAAATGCACGTCTAATGTACGTAAGTGTCTCACTCGGATTTACCGAATATTAACCCTTTGCGCTCGAGAGGCGACCCTCAGTCACCATCCGTTTTATAAAGTAATTGTTACATAGGTAAATAATTACTGCTCCAATATATTATTGATTGAGTTAAACTTAATTATTATAAAATTCGTATGTGTATTAATTAAAAAAATGTCGAAAGGAAATATTATTAATAATTTCAATACGTCAATTTGCGTGTAAGAAATTCACGAAATATTTGTGGAAAAATTCTTCGAGTGCAAAGGATTAAAATATCGTTGAGAACAATTAAAACAGTACGTATTATAAACGAACGTCCGGAAGTGTAAATCGCGAACAGTGATATTAAAATGAGCCAGAGACTTTCAATTATCGCAAGAATTAATTCAAATTAAGGAGTTATTTGAATAAGAAGAATTCGCGTAATACGTTTCATCGCTGGTTTGCAGATGAATGAGGCGGCTCAAACGAGGCCGAGTAAATGCGATTTCAATAAGTTCATTTTACCGCGAAACAACGTCGAGAAATGGTTTCAATAACGTTTTCCGGCGTTATCGTGAATCGTTAGGCTCATTGAAATCGCGACGGAGAATGGGTTCGGGGTGGCTAATTAAGAGAGCAGAAGCCACGCTCGTGATCTTACCTACCCGGCGAGAGGATCTTTCCGCTGGCCGCTTTCACTTTGCCTGCATCCACCGGCTTCGGTCGCATTCATTCGCGACGAATTTCATCGTGACTTCGTGAAGCCACAAAGGGCGTACCCGGGCAGAAACAACATCGCGGGTAACTGCGGTGGTTAAGTTGATTGCGTGAAAGAGAGGGAACGAGAGAGAATGAAGGTGAAGCGAGAGGCCTGAGAAGAGGCCCGGGCTATTTCATCGTTAATTGTAATTTGACGTTTAGCTCGGGCATCGAGGAGATACCGCCGCTCCGTAATTTTAATCCTTTCGTCGCTGAGACGATTTCGTCCCGGGAACGACCGAAATTAATGAACTTAAGCTCGATTTACGCGGATACCGATACCTACTGCTACGGAGGATCAAACGACGGCGGTGTCGACGGCGACGAGGTCGACAAGGGGAATAGGCCGTGAGAACGCTTAACTTTTAACGATTCTCCGGCGAAAAAGAGGGACGAGCACAGTGGAGGGGCGGGGAGGTGGGAGAGGGAAATCAGGGAAAGGGAGAGGACTCGAGAGTACGAACTAACCCTCTGGGCCGGTTCAATTAAGCCCGAATACGCGTAATGTACCCCAGCCGCAGCCGGTTCCCGGGTTGTTCGTTTGCGCTGCTAAATACCGCGAAGTTTTTTTCACCGCCGCCGCCGCCGCAGACAAGGAGGTGTTGTTCGGGATCAACTTTTTTAATTAACGGACAAATTATTCGGATCGACGTTAGTTCGGTAAATCTGAAACGTCCATTCAATATCGCGTTATTAATAATTTCCAGACCACTTCTCTGTCCCCAGTCGATGCTGCTCGCTTTCCCTCGAAGCTCCTTCCGTGGCCGTAAAATTCCGTGGCGCGTAAACAGAGAACGAAGGGAACACTCGACTGGGTTTTACGATAACCGCTTGGTATCGTCAAAGCCTCGGCGAAAGTTATCGTCGAATCTCGATATTCAACTCGTGTCTCGTTCTGATTGACTGACGGGGTCTGCGAGGAAACCTTGACCAAATAATATCGGCAAACGGAATTCTCTACGACATAATTCATTGTAATCTCGTTAATCTCTCAGACTGCAGGTAGACGTACGCACCATCTGTTGCCTGACCTGTGACACGTAAAAATCCGGTTGCAATTTGCATTTAAGCCTTAATATGTAATCAATCAAAATAACGTTTTCAATGTGATCAATCAATATAATTCAATATGGGCATTGAATGTAATCAATCTTTATTAGAAATAAGTATTAATATTTGCTTACATTGCCAAAGACAGAAAATGATAAAATTGACCGCACCGATCGGTAATTTATGATCTGAGAGCGGCTGCACGGTTTAACATTGTGCGCAAACGGGTTCCGTTAATCCGGATGTAAATCCTACAAATTCTATCGAGCCCGACGAACGCGCCGCGTCGTAGATCAAAACGCGAGAATAAGCGAGTATAGATCTCGCGATCAACTTAATAATCAATAAATAATGCTAAACGCGACCCGTGTTTTGATAAGAAACCAGCGCTGCCGTTCGACTATTACGATTTCCTCCTCTCTGTTTTATTTCGTCCCTCGGAATCCTCCGAAGCTCACCGAAATCCATGCGCCGCGTTATTCTCGTCCCATTCTCGGTTACCGCGGGTATCCTTAAATCATCGTCCTGTCTAACGGAGAGGCTAATCCTGATACATACCGTGGAGGCACGTCCGGATCATTTCCAGCGCTCTCAGTTCGGATTCTAAACGGGCAATTAACTTGTAGCTTTTTTCTACGTAGAATATAAAATAGATATTTCACGTGTTTGTAATAATATTCCTTGCTCTCGCAACGTAATTAAAATATTTGATTATCAATTATAAAAGTACACGTGGCTATCATCGTACCTCCCTACCTCGTACGTGAAACGATGACTAATAATAATTCTACGTTTCAACGTGCCCGCTCGATAAATGATACGTTCGATACGTCTACGGACAATGAAGTCAATCCGAAGAACTTCACGTGGCGGCTCCGTAAACTATTCCCATTCGCGGCACGAGAAAAGCGTAGAAAGTCCTGAGTCAGCGAGTCGAATAGCGTCCCGGAGAATCTGAAACGACATTCCATCCGGCAACGAGCCACGGGATTAAACGATCTCGCTCATCGGGTCATCCGCGTTATAGATGTACGTACGGAGTTTAATAACGTCAGTATTGTTCTCGCCGCCTCGTTAATTATAACGTTTTAAGGTAATCTGAGATCCGTCGACTTTCGCTTCCGCGACAACCGCGGTCGGCTCGATGCCCTTTGATTACGATCGCCCTTAACGATGGAATTAATCGCGATTTATCTCGAAACGATTCGACACGCTGCTGCGTCGGTTTCATCCCGGATCGCAGCTACGTCCTCAGACGTCACGAGGCTACAATTAGCTCGTTCGATCAGTTCCCCGACGATCGGACCACGTAAAGTCGAGGATACCACGAAGGTGGGAGTGAATAGCGTTAAATTGGATGAAGAGGAGAGGGATAGACAAAGGGCACTCGATCCTTGTGGAAATGAAGAAACCTGCCTGCCGTGGCTAAACGGACACCGGCTGGTTGGACCAGTTTCATCGACGTCGATGGCACTTTTCTCGTTCGCCGGCTTGTACAATACCCACTTTTGTTCGTTGCGATATGTACGTCTTCGACAGGAACGGTATGCATTGTATTGGGTGACGCATCCTTCGACGAAGATCGTAGAATTCTTGTTCCCAATCTCTTTCAACTGATTTTAAGTTCAGTAGAACAAAACAAATAAAATCG
>SHCU01000436.1:27986-42355 GCA_004307685.1 Ceratina australensis
GGATCGATCGATCGCGGAACGTGCGTCGACTCGGGAACGTCAGAACGCGCACGATCGAATCGTCCCCTTCCGGTTCCCTTTCATCTCGAGCGGCACGACGACAAGGTACGACGTTCCAGTGTATCGGCCGTCGTCCACCGTTCAGGAACATCTGATAAACTTCTGATCAACCGCGTCCTCCGGCACGCGAGCCGAGCTGTGTCTTCGTTGGGTAAACCGTGTTAATGAACGAGCGTCGATCTCTAACCGGGCGCAGAATACGCCCTATAGAATGTCGTGTCATGACTGACAAGTCATAACACGTATTCCCATGGGATTTTATGTCGACTGAGCTGTCAATGTTGAATTGATAAAAAGGCGACGAAATGAAGTATGATATTGTATATCTATCATAGATGTCAAATTGTTTGATGGCACAAAAATGAATTAGGGTAATAGTTGAAATTCCAACCTCTGAATAATTCTCGTTCTTTCTTTATTATTTGATTTTAATAATCATATGGTGAATTTCTTATTTTTATATTTTTACTCTTATATCTTAAAAAGAAATACTTGTTCAATGAGTTCTGTATCGTTACTCTATATAGCATTTTATTAAATTATTATAATGTAAAATTACTTTCAATTTTTCCTTCGATTTAAGTTACCATAAATACGAGTAAATTTTTGTAAATTAAAATGGTGATCGTGACTCGCCTCTCGAGTGAAGGGTTAAACTGATTTCTATCAAAATCCTTTTCCACATGAATTCTCGGTACATTCACAGATAAGCGGAGACGCGATTCGGCTCGTTAAATTCCGGCACGGTGAAATTTCCAGACTTCCACCGGCGACGCGGTACGCATCGATCAGTCGCGATCCAGCGAGCATCGCCGAGAACTCGGGCCGGCGTAAGTCACTTCAGAAGCGCTTACACAAAATCCTCGGCTGCCGGTACATATATAGCCGCGAACAAGGGAAGCCTCTAAACCCCTGTGTATCCACCGAATGCCGAGTTAGAGATGCCGTCACGTAGAAGACCGGCAGCAGCTTTCTTTGCCTCCGCCTCGTTTCCTCCGATACCGCGGGCTCCACGTCGATCGGCTGCGTATAATACCGTACACACAAGCCGCGATACACGCAGAGGTTTCGCATAGGCATACCGACGTTAGCTAATAAAATAATGATAACTATGATATTTCTCAGGAATTTCTATATGTTTTTCGATATCTTTACTGTTTGATCCATGCCATAACTGACGAGAAAGTTGCAAGACATTCTTGATTTTTCTGTATTCAATATAACGTCGTGGAAATTACCGATGGTATTCAAATTAGCTGCAACTTCGTTAGTCTAAGTGAGTAAAAATTCGTTTAATCAACCGTTACGAAATTACCGAAACGAAATTACGAATCGCGGAAGAATCGAGCGTTTCCCACGTGCGAAAATTCCCTGACGTTCTTCTACAATTAATATCGTATCCCATGCGCCAGAACGAAGGAATACCGTCAGTTGTAAAACCGTAATTGAATGGTACCGCGCGAAACCCGTGGTGCTTTAGTCACAGTTTAACAGACGCGCAACGAATGGTATTAAACAGCGTCAGTACATATTTCGAGCCCGTTCAACTAGGATATACGTAATGGGCATAATTACCGGCACGTATAACGTAATTGCGCGAGGAACCGGCGATAAGCTCCTAATGGTGGGATTACGGAATTGAAAGCCTCGAGCAGTCACACCTTCCTATCGTCGAGAGAGTATTCCGTGGATGCTCGTGCGCGATGAAAAATTCCGTGGGCGTGCTGCCTCGATAATGTATCGCGCGTAAACAGGCGGATTAAGCGTGTCCGGGATCACTGGTTCTGTTAAAAACTAAATAATCGGGAGAGAGACGGAGAGAGATAGAGGCAGAGCTCGCGTCGGGGAACCACGAATTCCGCCGCGAGATTCTACCGCCATGAATTTCTGGCTTCGACAGGGGAGAATCGGTCCCCGAGTTAAAGCCAACGCGTTCTCCACGGCTTCCTCACGCTCTCATGCTTCGTAAATATTCAGATTAGCCCATGAAATGATTGTGAACGATGTTCCGTGGGTATACGTTGCCGCGTATCAAGAATTTCAGGAAACAAATCAAGAATAATTTAAGTCTTCAAATTCTATACCCACGCGTCTCTTTGAATTAAGAAAACATAAAATACAAGCAAGAAAATTGTATAATTTCATATTATCGTTTTCATAGTTCCATATATTTGCAAGGACTATCAATTTACTTGCAACAAACGAACAGTTGAGGATCGTAAGACGTAGGGAATGCACTAAAGGTCCTGACGGCGGTCGCGTAAAGTGGCGATTTTCATGGGCAGCAGAAGGGAGGAGGAGGAGTTGGGACAGTGCAGCATGCTGACCGGATTATGGAAATGCTGGAAGAGTAGCCCTTTCTCCCTTAGCTTCGCCACCTTTTCTGGCGATCCTCTCGTTCGAGGGACGGGCCTAACGCGGCTCTTTATTATTGTAATGCCCGAAGTTACGGCCGGTACCGGCCCGCGCCTGGTCCCCCTGATAGGCCACTTAATTTATGAAAACGATGTGAAATAGGAGCCACCGCTACACGTTATCGCTCGCCGACCCGAAAATTTCTTATTTCCCCCGGCCGCCCCCGCGTCTCTCCCGGTCTTCCTGCCCTTACGCCATCGGCGGCTACCGGTCTTCGTCGTCCCTCGGGTTTTGTAAATTCCGCGAGGGACAACGCGTGCCAGCCCTTCCAGTCCCGCGGATCCGCGAATCCTGAAATAAAGTGTGATACAAAGTGTGCCGATGTGTGGTACGTTTCGCGGCCGCAGGAATTCGATGTTTATACCCGGGGGGGTGTTTGTTCGGGGCGAAAGCTGGAGAGTTAGTGGACCGTATGTTACGCTTTAGCAGCCAGCCGGATGCGTTCGGATATCCTGTTGCTTTTTCGCATGCGGCTGGCTTTCCGTCGGTTAAACGTGAGATACGCAATCCGCAGATATTACGTGAACCATCAACCGTTGCGTTTTGCATTATATTCTCGTTAAATTTGCAAACTTTCTCAGTTCTATTAATATTCGCTCGCTGAGATATCCTGACGTTTATTGAATATTTGCACACGTGAAAAATATCGTTGGATCAAAGAATGCCTGCAACATTTCCTTTAGGACTATGAGTAATTTATTATATAGTGTATAATCGTTAGTGGAATGAATCCTACGCTCATGTTCATGGCTTGCCTGCAACTATGAAATTACTATCGGATGCAACAGAAGTAATATCCACCGCGCGGATACTATTATACATCAGCTCACTTAGTAACACGCAATAACGATTTGAGACATCGAAAAATCGTGAATAATCATGTATTTTAAATCAGCGTAGCTCGAAGGATGAATCGATCGATCCGTAGCCCATCAATCGAACGATTCCACAGCCTTCGTAGGAGAATTGGCTACGGTGGACGGGGGCGGAGGTGAGCTCTCTTATTGGAGTGAAAGGTGTCGGTAGGTGTAATCGTCGGGAATTACCGTGAAAATTACACGTCGGTTGCGCAAGGAAATCTGATAGATCAGCCGGCAAACCACCTGTCAATGTCTCCTCTATAATGCACCGCGTCGCGTCGGAGTTTTCTCGCGTAATCGCGTGCCGCGCGACGTGGAAAAATGCACGCGTGCCCAGACGCGATACGAGTTTCCGCGGGTGCGCGTCTCGGGTACAACCGGAATCGCTGGAATACCAACCAGGGGACTTTCTAGGAATCACCCGCTATTAGGCCCCGTCGTCGTTCCTTTTATGGCCAATTAATGCGATTGAAAATTGCTATTAATATGGTTACACGAATTATAAACTACTGTAATTAAACGAACGAAGGATGTATTATTAAAATGAATTACGAGTTAACGAACTCGATGACTTCGAATCTCTGATTTTCCCCTCGCGACTCATTACGGGAATTTCATAGTTTTATTTAAATGTTGATTACGCGCGAGTTTCGACCCGCGGAAAAATTAGCCCCACGGTTAAAGGGTTAATTGCTATTTCTCCGATTACGTACGGTCATTAGAATCGCATGGCGCCAAGGTGTGTTTAAGAGTACGAGCCTTTTCTTTTTTTCTTGAAATTCCCTCGTTAATAGCTAACTCGGCGTGTCCTTCAATTTGCGCGGCGGCCCTCCGAAAGGTGTATTATTCACGGCCGTGAGATTTCATTTCACGGCCGTGAAATAAGTGTAATTAGCGCGGGACGTGAGAGAGTGGTACGGTGCGACGTTTGAAATTTCATGGTTTCCGTCGGTAAACTCGTTTCACAGCGGAGGTAGGCTGGAATTTATCGCGGGACCGATAACGAAAATTAGATCAGTTGTCTCCTTCGGGTGCGATCACGAATTCGTTTTCTAAAGGAGCCGTTCCGCGATGTCGATAGCCCGTAGAAAAGTTTTTCCTCGATACCGTGTACAACCACGAGTATACGTGCACTCTCACAATCTTAACGATAAAACTTCTCTCTCGTCCGACTTTTCAAGATTTTATCGCCCGTTCAGCCAGCTTGAATACGGCCGAGGTCCAATTTTTATAAACGCTAATTAAACCGTGGCCCCGATTTCTTTATCTCCTCAAGACGACGAGCTATTTATAATTATAGAGACGAATACGAAAAGTCGCGGTATTCTTCTTTATACCTCAGGCGAAACCCGTGGAAATTCGCAGGGTAAAGATGTTCCTTGGCATAAATGAAACGTTCCATGGCCGTTGAACCGTCGACGTGTTTACTTTGACTTTGGTATGGGCGTACGTGCGCGTATACCCACTCGACGATGTAGTTTAAGTAATTAATTATCAAAGATGTAAAGGATTCGCTGCTCTGATACGGAATCGTATCGTCTTGTGAGATGAGATGCTTGGAAAGGAAGAAATCCTTGGATGCGGGGAAAGTAGGGCGAAGCGGTGAGAGATGAAGGAAATTTAATTAAACTGCAGACAGTGCTATTAAAAATATCAATCATTAACGTCACTCATACGATAACTGTTATAGAATCCCCTCAGATTCGTAATATACACATTTTTACTTGAAAATATACGTCTGTCAATTGTATAAATAACAGCGGTGAAGAGAAATGGCCCAATTTCACGCGCCAATGCGTTAAACGGATAACAAGCGTGGTAAAAAAAAACGTGAAAAATCTACAAGAGTAAAGTTATCGTGGGCGTAAATTAAAATAGCCATAACGCTGGGGAAATAAAGCAATTCAGGGGAAATAATAACCGCGACAATGCCGATTTATTAGTTTAACGAACGGCGAACCGAAAGCCCTTGGCTGAGAATACGGCGACAAACGCATGGGCAAATGTTTGGCCGAGGCAAACAGTCGCGCTAAATTTTCGAACGACCGGTTATACCCGTACCCGTTCGGTTCGGAAAAAGAGTTTTACGCTTACATGGGAAGGAGAGGATTGTCGGGGGATGGTGAAAAAAAAAAAAAAAAAAAAATCTGAGGAGACCGCGCACCGATGAAGCGACAGAGTAATCGGCGGTCGAACGAAGAGGAACGACTGAGAGGGCGGAGTGGAAAACGGGGTTAGACGGCAAATAAAACATATTGATGTTTGCAATTAAATCAGCCAGACAATGGACAAATACCGATTCACTCGGTTCAACGGGCGTCGGTTCGATTTAATAAATATCCACCTATTAATTTTCTCTCACGATTCTCCGGCTCCTCTTTCTCCGCCTCCCTCTACCTACCAATGCTGGCGCAGTTGCGGTGGCGTCAGCCGGCCAGCCCGGCAGAAACTATTTTATTCGCGGTAGGCCGCCGCGCGTATTTGTCCGCGCGTTTATTTTACGCTTGTTACCGGAACGCCGGCGCCCGCTTTACGCAAATCCCCGCTATATAACCGGACGCTTCCGGCGCTCGTTTGCATTTCATTAACTTCGCCTCCGTCCGATTCTCTTTGCGCGTCAGGCCCGTCGTCGATTTTTACCTCGCGACGCGTCCATTAAATTATTCTTCCAAGGACGGCATGAGACAAATTGTTTTACCGCGTCAGGACTCGCAGGCGAATTCCTTCGGAATCGTTGCCTCGAGCGCGCTAACATAGATTGATTTATGGGTTGCGATACCGTGTCAGTAATTTTGAATCTAATCAGTCTGTGATTGGTTTCTGCGAGAAGTTGTCATTTTTCACGTTACCGCATACTGATTATAATTTTTACACGAAGTAACGTGCAACGAGGTACGAGTGACTTTTTGTTACAACGTATTACCTTCTTTAATCTAATGTGGAAACCGAAGAACGTCAAGACAGAAAACTGACGTCGAACTACTGGCAAAAACCTGCTCTCCTTCGAAGGATTAAAAGCTCGTTTAATTTTACTAGAGAATCTCGTGTTACGAAAGGACATACGAAGATGCTGTATCATGCATACAGAAAATCTCCCATCGGTTTTCAAACCGTCTCTCGTTGATCGCGTCGCGCCGTTTCTCACGTCCTCGGGTAAGGCAATAATGGGGCGTAGTGAACGGTTTTTGCCGCGCGAAACTCGGGTGCATCGCGTGACCGGTGGACCGTCGCTTGGCCGCAAAAGGGGAAGCGAGTATTTTCCCGTGGCAGTCGGTCGGCCGGGATGGCACAAGGCAACAGCCATAAGCCACAGGGCATAAGGCATGAAAAAATCGAGCGCGAGGGACGAGGAGTACGGTGAGGTGGTCTAGAATAGCCGAGCCGAGGGAAGCCCCTGCGTACCTAACGTGCAACCGATACTTGCTCGCAACGCCGACTCGTTCCCCGCGATACTCTTTTTCCACGGTTCTACGTGGGTTTCACCGACGGCAGCGGGGCGCGCCGCAGCTCGGGGTTAGGAATAGAACTGTAGCTGCAGGGAACCGGCCACCCCAACGGGACGGATCGGACACGTGCGTAAAGCAGATACGCGTAATAGCGTTACCTGTCTGTGACAACCCTTCGTACCATCGGCCCGTTTTTCATACCGCTCCTTGACCCTCGTTATCGCGACACATCGCGGGGGATCGGCTAGGTGAGAGAGGGAGAGAGAGAGAGACAATCGCTACAGTCCGCGTCGATACGCTCGGCGTCGAACTAGGTTCGGCNTTTTCATACCGCTCCTTGACCCTCGTTATCGCGACACATCGCGGGGGATCGGCTAGGTGAGAGAGCAAGAGAAAGAGAGACATTCGCTACAGTCCGCGTCGATACGCTCGGCGTCGAACTAGGTTCGGCCGCGTCGACGAATATTTTCAGGTTTCTGGGTGACGGGCGCACAGGTGGCAAACGTTCACCTCTTTTATTCGAATAAACCCTATCACGGGTAAATACGTCGTCGGTGTATCGCGAATATGAGAGAAACGATTCTCCGAATGTTTCACCGGAGGTGTAGAACATTTTTACCAGCGAGGAAGAAACAGACATTTTTCGTCGGCTACTCTCGCCTGCCTATCTTCCGCCGCTAACGATTTGACATTTACATATGCCAGGCATAATGCCGAGTCGGTGTATCACACATCCCGTCGACGACTTTCACCTTTTTTTCTACAGACGGACGGACAGGCAGACAGACGGACAGACGTTCGGGTATATTAAGTGTTACGCGTGCGTTCGATGTAAAAGGCTCATTAGAGGTGTCAACTCAGACAACGTGCTGATTATACCGCCTCGTGACGATCCTCGCGTCACATCGGCCAACACGTTTCCACGTCGTCGTGTTCTCTCGAAACGAAACCAAACGAGTGTTCGAGTATCGGCCTCCTGATATCGTCGTTTCGGGTATGAACGATGTGGACCGGCTCCTCCTCCTCCCTCTGCGAATTCTCCGCGTACAGAGAACAGAGCCGCGGGGCGAGCGATTATTTTCAAGCCGTTCCTGCGCTCGGCCTCTTCCTCGTTTCGGAGGACCATGAAGCGGAGCAAACCGCTAACCACAATTCGTATGCGCGTGGAACGCGGCCCGAACAAAGGCGGAACACACGCGATAAAACGAAAAACTGGACGCGGCCGAAGAAGGGGAAAGTAGAGAGAGAGAGAGGTGGAACGAGTGCGCACGTAGCGAGGAAGCTGCGCGCTGCTCCTCGATTCAGGCGACAACCGGTAATAATTCGAGAAGGACGGTTTTCGATTCGCGCGCGACCGTTTATTCCCCTTTAATCTCCGCTTTTTATTCGATTAACCCACCGAGCCTCACACGCCGCGAGATACGCCGGTAAACCGTAATTTATTTACGTTTACTCGGAAGAATCAGCGGGTGAAAAAAGAAACCGTTGCGCCGGTCAATAAAGGACGGACGGTACCGCGCCGGCGAGAGAAGTACCTTAGCGCTCAACGAGGCGCTTTCGAACGTGATTATTCGCATAAATCAATAAATAACTCGCAGCCGGTCCCGGCTCGGGATCCGCTGCTTCCCTCGCGTTACCCTCGTCTCACCTGGGAGCAAGGCATTTGGCATACATTATCCCCGGCATCCTACATTAAGGTGGTTCGGGTACCCGCGAGCGACGATATATTATCTATACCGCTTTTGGTGGCTGCTTGCCGTCGCGTAATAATGCGCCTAATGTCCCGAAAGTTGCTGTATTTGCCCGACACTGTTTCAAAGGTGAAAACGGGCCCGAGGGCCGGCGACGACGATAAATAAACCCGGCCCCCGGTGATCATCGAATTATGCTAATCACGAGTCCGGTGAGTGATATTATTTGGTTAACCGTACGTCGCGTCTAACCCGGCGTTGAACCCTTCCCGCTCGTTCGTCTCGTCGCTTATCTGCCGCGTGAACTCCGCAGATTTCGGGCGCCGCGTGGGGGCGACCGTTTCGTATATTCGGGTATCATCCCCTAACGAGATTAGAGCCGACGGTAACCCGCACGAAAAGCTGTTCGCCGATTTAAATCCGGTTGGTTCCGGGGAGCAGCTGGTTAGAGACTCGTCGGTTATTAGGTTTCGGGATAACTTCGTTCGGGGCGTTTGCCGCGGAACGCGGTCGAGTTTTCAGGAAATTGACGGCAAGTGGCTTGGATTACGCGGTCTGATTAGGTCAATGGGGATGGGCGAATTCCGTATGCGTTTTAAACGCGCCACGGCTGGGCGTTTTTAACGAGGATCTATTAACGTGGCTCGTCCAGGCGTTACGCTTCGCTCGGGGTGAAAGATTTCTTAATTCGCGTTGGATGGAAGAATGTAGAATACGAACGTAAAGGGTTCATAAAGTTAGCGCGTGCCACGTTGATCGTGTAGCTGCTCCTCGACTCGGAATTGTTTATGGGTGTAGTTTAAGAACAGCATCGAGACAACTATTCAAGCTTTTCGTCCGAAGACGACGGATTTCTTAATTCGTGTTAATAGAGGAACGTAAAATGTATGAATTAAAGGGTTCATAAATTTCATTCATTCTACGAATTCTTATTGCCCCGCTTCAACAGGCTCGTGATTGTTCGCGAGCGGGAATGCAGTTTAAGAATAGCAGCTAGACGCCACGGGAGTTATTGATGGAAATAATTATAAAACGTTGGAACGATTTACGATAGCGCGAAGCATCATTAAAGCCTCGCATAGCGCACGGAGAGGAGCTAATGATTTATCTTTAAACATAAAGGATCGGTTACATCGCGGCGAGAATTAATTGCAAGAATTTATTAATATCTATGAATTATTCGTTTCGGGTCAGAGTTCGCGGATGCCCGGCTTCCATAGGGAACGGTTTATAACCGACCACGCCTATCTGATCGCCGATGCCTCCAGCGAAGATATTAATCGGCTACATACCAACAATAATGAGGTTAAAACGAGTCCACAGATTAAGGGACAAGCGGTAACGCGCGTGTAATGGCATCCCCGGCCATAAGCGGTTACCTAATTACTCGCGAGGGTGATAAATCAAATATTCATTCGAGAATCATCTCATCGATTATTCCAATTCAGCTCGTGTTCACAGCTGATCGATTGACCAGTAACTTTATATAACCCAGGCTGCTCGAGCCCGAACCATCTCGAGAAACGAGCCGCTCTTTATCAAGAAACGAACTGACGCAACAGTGACACGGCCCGGTGCACGGAGGTTCGAGCTTGAACCGGATTTCACCGCCGAGTTCATTTATTTCGCCGCGTGTCGCCGCCGATTTTTTTCTGCGTTTCGCAATCGCGCCAAGTGTCACCAGGGTGCACGCGAGCCAACGGTGACTTATACCTCTCCTGGTCGCATCCCGGGATTTTTTCACGCTCGGCTAACGAACGCGTCTCGGGTTGACTTCGTGAGGTTCGAGAGCCGCTGCGCCTAGCCGAACGAAAGCGAGGACATACCGTTGTACAATTACTTTATCGGCAATTAACGCCCGGCGTAAAGGTAAAAGCGACGGTCACGAGCTCGGGTTGACTTTTAAAGCTGGAGAGACTCCTCCGTGGACAATTTCGAGGCTCGATTAGGTAAGCCGGCGGTACCGAGCCGGTCTCCCCTTATTTAATAAAAACCTCGCGTGATTCACTGTGTTCCCTCGGTCGCGGGTTACGTCGATTCTTTTCTTCGACGAGCACGCCGCCACAAATAACGCTCGCTCCGAAACTTTCTCGCGGTGGTATCTCCCGCTCGGTCCCGTGCTGCTCGCCTTCCCTTTCGTCCTGCGGGGCCTCGCTGGTACCACGTATACACTACTACTCCACACCGCTAGGCACGATGAGAAGAGTGAAACGACCAGCATACTTTCACTTTACGCGCACGAGCGGACGATAACTCGAGCGTAACTGCCGGATGAACGCGTTACGGAAAGAACGCGAAATTCCGCTCGTACAAGTTTCGCAGTTTAACGATGCCCGGTTCGATCGATGCCGGCGTTCCCTATTTTTCCCTATCACAAAGGAGGCATCCGATAAACGTGGAAGCACGCCGCTTCTTATACGAGCTACTACGTCCCGATAACTGTTGCCATCCATGACGCTCCCTCGTACCCACGCCCCGTTATATATTCCCTGGTTTCTTTTTTTTTATTTTTATAGCCTGCGATTCGGCGACGCTGACGCGGGCAATAATCGCGAATCTTGATTCAGACCCGCGAAATCTTCGTCGGACGTCGACGGTTTATTGCCCGCGGCGCGCGAGATGTTGTTCTTTTATAGGAGCATTTCGAACGCCACTGTACGAAGTATACGTTATACCCCTCATATTTCTGTGAAGGGCAGTGATACGGCTTAGCTATCACCAAAAAGGGTATAAACAACGGTGACGCGTTTGAGAGCATCGCGACGATCCTGAACGGCCACGTTCTAATTTTACACTGTGCCGGTGGTAATATCCTAGTTTAACGCAGGTGCACGACGCTGCGCGCGTTAAATGAGGCTCGTCCGGTTACATCTGAGCGTCGAATGGGTGGCACACGTGCGAGATAAATTCTTACGGTACTTCGAAACGGCTGAGTAAGATTCTACACGTAGATATTGATCTCTCGATTGCAATTGATCAGAATGTCACAAACGCGAAATAGACGTATCGCAATTTGCTGAGAGGCGCGAGGGGCGAAAGCGGAGGACGAGCGCGCGACAAAAGAACAAAAGGCGTCGAGCATAAACGCAGGATATTCCTATTCGGCCTGGCAGCGTTATTTGTCAATATTACACTTGGGATATACCTGCGCCGCGACTTGTGATTCACGATTCCTCGCGCCTAGCTCATTGATATGCAAATCTATTGCTAAGCTAACACGTATCAGTTTTCCGACCGGGTTGATTAATGCGCGTCAGTCGTTTTTTCGACGAGCTCAGCGGATGCCGAACAGAGTTCTCAGGTACGGCGCAGGAGGTGGCGACCTCTACGGACCGCGGTACCAAGCAACGTCCATCAGCATCGCGAGAAAGAATTCTTAAACTATGCGACCGCGCTGTTCCGGCAACGTGGACTACGGCTGGGTAGGGAGAAGGTACAGGCACCTAGTAAATACCTGTACTAGCCGAGCAGGTCCACTTCGAGTCAAAGCCGAGCTCAGCTCGCTTCTACTCCTCCTCCTCCTCCTCTTCCTGTTTCTCATCCACCTCCGACTCTTACCGTTACGAGCACACGCTACAGGATCGAGTATGCGAGTACCGCACCATGTATAGCTCGGCTTATTCCCTTTTCATTTCTTCCCCTGCGGACGACCGATCTCCCCTCGGAAAATGCCCGAGGTATCATCCGAACACCTTTTTATCGGTCCGCCTTTCCGATGATAAACGCACCGGTTGAATCGGTGCGAACGGTCTTTTCACGCTCGTTCAAGCGGCCAGCTATTTGAAACCACTTTGCCCAGAAACGGCATATGATTTTAACAAAGAAACATTGAACAAGTATTATTGCTTAGTCGAAGCGAAGAATTTTTACAGCTTCGGACAATTATTATGGACCTACTACTGCTTATGTGTGAGTTCCCTAGTTGGACAACTGCTACAGGCAGAAGCTTTGGCAGCATTATCATATGCCTTAGCATTGAAACATAAACCAATAGATTTCTTATTACTTGTCAATATTGTCCAGCTAGGGAACTCACACATAAGCATTAGTGGGTCCAGAATAATTGTCCGAAGCTGTACTAATTATAATATTACTTCGAGTAACGTTTCCATGTCCTGAATTCCGCTCGCATTGAATTCCCTTTCATCGAGGATACCTTGAACCGGCAACGAGGCGAGTTTCTCCTCGGGCACCGAGGTATCTAGCCGAAACGCCATATCTCTTCGTTGCACGTCCGTAGTCAATAGGCGAGAGCGTCACCTCGGTAGGCGTAAATTCCACGCGGTCACGGGGTCCGGGCTCGCATTCGCCACATGGCGACAGGACGCTCGGGCGCAGCGTCGTCGTCACGGCAAAAGGGATAATCGCCGGGACAAGAAGGAGCCCACGAGGTAGACCACGACAGCCGGTATTGCGTAACCATGGCTCGCGAGCCCCCGCGCGCGACAATATCGCCGAGAGGCGAACGCGGTTTTAAACGCGAATTATTTATGTCCCGCGTGCGTGCACAACACGCGCGAACGTAAGTGGCGCGCACGGCTGAAAGAGAGCTTAACTAACCTACCGTACTAGAAATATGCCGGGCGCGCGCGGTGTACAGACCGCGGTGTCACCCGTTCCGCCGTGTATAACGAGGCGACATACGGCGAGACGACGACGGGGCCTACTCGCGCGCTGTGGAAATCGCTCGCACGCCTCCCGTTCTATGGGGGGTTGCTCGTCCATGCGTACGTACTTTCGCCTCCCCCGTGCAGCCCCGATCTGAAACCCGTGCGCCCCTACGATCCCGCGTGCACACACACACATACCTCTTCTTCGTTATTATACCAATCTGGATACGACGATGCATGCTTTCGAACGTATAGCCGTGTGCGTCGAGAGAAACGCGTAGTTGCTACGCGGAAGGTTGAAGCAGGGCGAGAGAGGAGGTTGAAACTTAGAAAAAGACGGGGAGAGACGGGGGGTAGATAGAACGAGGATAAAGGGGTGAGGTTCAGGGGGGAGGGTGGGTACAGGATGAAAGAGGCTCTCGTCCAACGCCAGGGGTGTCGCTAACAAGACACGCACCCCTACCACGATAGGGTACTAGGAGCACGTACACAGGCTCGCGCGAGCCGCGTCTGTGTGGCAGCGGTTGCGTGCGTAACTCGTCGTCGGTTGCCTACCTACGACCGCGTGCGCGTTACGCGACTCGACGACAGCCATCCCCTAATGATTTATTAGCAGCCGCGCGTTAGTTAACGACGCGACAGGATTACTCGCCGCATTGTGACAGCCTCTTTCTCTACCTACCACCCCTTCTTTATCCAAGCATCGTAGCCGAGCTCCTCGGCGTTCCTCCGTTTCTTCTCCCTCTGTTTCCGCGTCTGTTCTTCCTCTTCAAGTCCGCGTTCCCTTTTACGTGCCCCACCCCCGCGTGTCCTTTCGCCTCTTCTCGCCGACTTTTCTCGCGCTCGTTCTTCTTCCCGTTATTCACCCTCCTTCTATCTCTCTACTTTTTTTCTCTCTCTTTCTCTCTTCTCCGCTAGGTTTCCACGCGACACGCATTTCCACGCGGCACTCTGCCGTTTCCACGCAGGTAAACACCCAGACTCAACGTCCGGGCAACGCACTCGCCACTCTCGACGGGGCATGCGTGGGAGGCTCTGAAAGGAGAGAGGTCGCAGTCATTTCTCGCATCCATTAGGGAAATTAATGATTTTTAATTTTCACTCCCGCGGCTACCAGTCGTTATAAACCGACTTCTAGTTTATTCCCTCTGCGATATAATTCGAACTTCAAATAAATGTATTTTTTCGGTGATTAATATTATTTGATATTTTATTAGAAATTATTTTATTACCGTTTATAGTATTTATGTGACTGTGTCCTTTGTCCTTATCGCTTGACGGCGACCC
>SHCU01000436.1:59072-79510 GCA_004307685.1 Ceratina australensis
TATCGTCCGGCTATTTGCCTAATCCGGTTTGACAGAGAAGTGACACGGTGTTGTGACGGGGCTAGACATCGTCCCGGTCGTTCGATCGTGAATTCTATCCGACGCCTCCGGTTCCATGATTCCTGTCCTTCTCTCGCGTACGCGTTCCTCCTCTCTCGGCGTAAGTCGATCTATTTTCTTACAATAGGACAGCCGTGGCTCGTACGTGGTCGTGAGGCCCGGGCCAGGATACTCGGCGTCGTTCACGTATGCACGCACTCAGATATCCGAGACCCCTCAGAGCTCTGACTACCTGTTCCAGCTACCGAAGGACTCTCCGCTTCTCTCTCGCTGGTCCCTCCTCCTACCTCGGACAGGAGCCGAGGGATCTCTGGATCGCACGGCTAATCCGTACGAGCCTTTAGCAAGTCGTTAGATCGGAATCGGGCCAGAGTTCCTCGCATCGTGCACGCTTAGTCGACTGCACTTAATTTTCTATTTCACGGCTCGGATACCGCTAGACCCTTCGTTCCTTTTTCCAACTTGACGCACTCCGTTCCGCCTCGAACGGCCTTCGCTCGTGTCCTGCAGCGTTATAATTAAATTGAGACATTCCTGAAGACGGTTCTCTCTCCGCCGGCGGAGGGAAATAGAAAGGTTCATGAAGACTCTTTTCCCATCGGTGTTCCTATGACAGGTCTCTCGGAAAATTAACTCTCTTTATCCTTGTACTCCCTTGATTCAATGACCTCAGCAGGTTTCACGTGGCGACAGGAAGCCGCTAATTTCCTGTGTGCACCGATCGTTTTGAAAAATTCGTTACACTTACTTTACCCGCGATTGTTCCTTCCTCTCTGTGTGGAAACATTTTCACGGTTGTAAAACGCTTATTGGATCGCTCAACTCGCTGGCCATATGCTTTACGCGTTTATTTCAATTTTCCAAGCCGCGCCGATGAAAATTTTACACGGTCATTTTTCAACTCAACAGTTCATAAAGTAGAGTAAAGTCTAACTGAAACAATTGCAGGTAACGAAGAAATCAAGGCGAGACGTTGATTCACTACGAAACTATTTGATTTAGCCAGAAGCGGACGCGCGCGTTCCGCATGATCGTCGCATACCGAAACGCGGTTGCCTCACGGCCGATACGATGGGCACGTCCCTGTTTCCTACATTCTACACGATCCAGACAGTCCCACTTTCCGTTATTCTCCGCCGCTACCCACACACCCACCGTGTACCCGGAGTCTCACGAAATATCTCGCATCTTAGGCATTGTCTATTGTCGAAGACAGATGAAAGGTACGTTTTACGCCCGTCGCGTCCCCCTTTCCGCACGGTAGAGCCCTTGAAATTAAAAATTTATTGACGCGCCGCAACCGCGCCGATTCTCTCATGCGAAATAGACAATGGGCATTCATATCTCGCTGTTTTAATCCCGAACACCGCCGTCCCATTTCTCCTTTTGTCGGAGCCTCGGCCGAAACAAGGCCAGCGCGCGAACGGAATCAAAGCCACCGGGAAAATGAACAGCCCTCTCATCTTGAACCGTCAAACAATAATAGGATGCGCGCAGCGAGTCGTTCGATATTAAAATAATCATATCCCGATTCGATGCGCAAACGTATAGAAACATTTCGAGAAGTCGTACGTGAATCAGAACGTGAAACAGCCGCCGGATTAATTAATACCCTGGCGTGGCCCGTGTTCGCGTGCATAACGATAGGCGATCAAGCCGCGAATTTTAACGCGGCACCGACGAAACCCCGGAGCGCTTCGCTCTTTTGTCATGGCACGTCCTGTCACGTATGAGAGACAGGTCCGCGGTCCTCGGTCCAGTGAACGGGCAGCACGAGCTGGCTCCTCCGTGAGTCGAAGTCGGCTGTCTCAGATTACATCGTGTCACCTCGGTTCGGCCGGCTTGGCACCGACGCTCGGGAGAGAACACACGTGTTAACATCTTGTCGTTCGTGAAGCCCCCCAAAAATCTTTCGTTCGACCCTTCCTTTCCCTCATCCGCGGCCCAATCTCGCCGCCCAGATCTCGGCTCGTACCTCCTCCCTCCGCCGCCTGTGGATTCTCGAGATGTTGACCCCGGCATTTCAAAAATCCACCTTAATGATGCCGATTTCGCGCGGCGAAACGAGTAACGAGGGATTTAGGCGGAAGCGTTTGCCACAGCGTGGCTGCCACCGTGCCGCGATGAACGTTTGATCCAATGATTTATGGCTCGCAGGGCCTGAAACGATTACCCGATGAATTTTTTCCCCTTCTACCCCCTCCGTCCCTCCTATCTTTCTCTTTTTGCGCGTTCGATTAAATTAACGATCGTGGGTTCGCGGCATTTGTCGGAACGAATCAGGGGAAGAGGCGTCTTTGTCCGATTGATAGCCGGAAACGCGATCGATTGCCGCGATCAGATTTAAAGACAAGGATCGAGCCGGGCGAGCGTGTATCGGTTAAGCGCTTTCGCAAATGGGCACCGACACAATGGGAGACGAGGGCGCAGGGTGGATACAGCGGTTTATACAGCGCGCTTTCACGCGTTTATCGGGCATTATATTTTTATTGCGCGGCCGGTACGCGTTTACGGATAGGCCGAGGATTAGCTCCGAATGTGTACGCAGCTGAGCACCGAACGGCCGGCGCGTATCCACTTGCTCCTCGTGGCCCTGTTCAAACTTTCTACGACGAACACACGGCGACGACTTTATTTTCCGCGAGAAAAATCGATACGGATTAGCGGATTGAGTAGGGAAAAGCGTAGGAATTTTTCGACGGTATTTATACATATATAAAATATACAAATTGAATGAAAAATGTTTGTATTCGAAGTGAAATTTTTTTTCAACTATGAATTCTTGTCCCCGACTGTGCTACTTCTATTCGACTCTCGCCCAGGTGCATGCATTTCTAGCTGGTTTAAAAGCCAGCAAACGAGAAAAGCGGTCGCGCGTTAAAATTTGCACGTCGACTCGCGTATTGTAATTTCATCGGGGTTCATTCGGAGCGGGTCGTTCGGAGCGATCGAGCACCATTCATATAATAAAATATTCAGCCAATAATGGTTCGATTCCGACGGGATAGATTTTTGAACGAGCCGCTTAAACGTTATCGAAAGCGCTCCTCCGATATTCCGGGGAAAAACGGGAACGGGGCATAGATAGTGCCGGATAGAGGCATGAAATGAAAATGAAAATTGAATCAGCAATGAGATCAGTCCATGCCGGCGATGATATCATCCTCTCTAGTGATTAGCGTACCAATTTCCTATCTCCTGTCACGGTAAAATGGATCTCCGTCCCCCCATAGCAACGCGTGCAACGATAGAACGTGAAATATAATATATATCTATTACGTCAAATAACCAAGTGAGGAAACGGCCGAAATTATCGGTGTCCATTTCTGTCGAGTTGTTTCGCCACATCTCAAGATCGTTAACTAACGGCGAGTGACAGTTGACCAAAACCGTCTGAGAGGCTCGCAGCCAGGACCGTAGGCCACGCTGAATAATTCAAGCCGATGCTGCGCCATTGTTGGCTGGAGACATTGAGGGACCTGTTTTACGATTAAAAATCGAGAGCGGAATACATCGGGTGAAAACAGTGCTTACGGGGGAAACTCGCGGCGAGGATTTTCATCGGCGTGCCAATCCGGTTAAAAATGAATGGCCCGATGTATAATAGAGGTGACCCAGTTCGGGAACCCGGCCGGGAAGGAAGTTGCAGGAGTTGCGCGTCGACGACCCTACCGGTGAATAAAGGATTCGACGGTAAGAGGATGTTGACGCCGCCGTCGATTCCAAGTCTCAAGCGGATATTCTCATCTTACAGTAAAAACATCGAATGTTGGAACTCAAGAATAATTGTTAATTAATCAATATTAGAGACATGAGATTAAAACCGGAGAATTGTATAAACTTTTATGGCTTAACAGACGGATATGGGTGACATGTTTCTAGGTAGTAACAGAAGCTCTCTGGAATTATCATTTTTATCACTCAGCGAAAAGGTATCTCTTGATCCATAGGTACCGTTGTAGGCACGATATCATCGTAACTCGATTCGTTAATATCGTGGGTTGACGGTTCCGGTGTGGGTCGCGGACAAAAGGGAGCAGCAACGACGACGGTACGCCGGTATCGTTCCGCGAGACATTTGCATCCAGAAGCTTCGGCACGGATGACGGTATACCTACGCAGCCGAGATTGCAACGTAATCGATGGAGAAACGAACGGACGAAAGGATCGAGATCCAGCAGGTTTGATAAGCTAATGCCACGTCCGCGATGGTATTATAATACGGTGCACTCTTCGTGGCGGTTTCGCCAGCTCCTCCGGTATGTGCACACGCGCGATAAAACGCGAGCGGATTCGCGATTGCCCCGAGACGAAACGTATTAAAAAGGCTTTGCATCGAGATACGAGATCCTGTCCGCGATCATCGGCCGGCTCTCGCCCTCGATTTGGATTCCCGTCGTCATCGTCTCGTGTCACGTCCGAAATACAGACGGCTCGACACTGTCACGGACCGTGCCCCCTTTCGTTCGCGTAACTCTACCGTTTCTGCTTGGTCATAAAATCGAGGAGTCGTAAAGAGGCTTTGTCATTAACGAAACGTGAACTCTTATTTTATTTTAGCCTAGTTACATAATCGATAGGAAGTTGTTGAACTCGAATGACAGGCAGGAAACGTATGACCAAATCATAATTCTACCCATCGTACAACAAGAATTATTCGAAAGCACTTAGCTATACATGTGCATAAAATACTGCTAGCTTTCTTTGATGCAGAGAACAATTCATTTTTTGTAAATCGTATTATGATACTATCTTTCAGGAGACAGAAACACTGTTGAATCGCTGGTAAATTCCGTTCGCAATGACACGAACGAGTAACAAAGCGATACTGGCCGCCTACGTGGCGAACAGGGAGAGGCCGACGCCGAAATCTGTATCATTGACTAACGACCCCGATAGCGGCTATCGTTGCCAAGTAAAAGGAGCTACCGAGACTGCCAGAAGCCTCTTTGCCAACATTGTTAGCCCGCACGGAATCGTTATCGCGACTTTAGCAGAATGTCTCTCGGTCTGACCATGTCTGAAAGTATCTACTGCAGAACGAATTTTGCGCCTCCAGAAAAAAGTTCTTATAAATGTAATAGAAGACAAATATAAAACGTATTTTAAAACTAGTATAGCAGTAATCGGAATTATTTGATATCAATAGAAATTTCCCTTAGTCGAAATACCACTCAGTTTTTCCTCCTACCGATGGAGAAACTCGATACACCTGGTTTTCCTCTGGGCGACGTTTCACAAGAGTAAACGAGAGAAACAGACACCGATTGCGTAAACGCGACACGCCGAAGCGAACACACCGGGTCCAGGGAAAATCGTATTTCACCAGTTTCGAAATACAGGACAATCTCGTTCTTTTTTTTCCTTTCTGCCTGTAACGATCGTTCGGACGCGCGTACGTCACCACCCCCTCGGTGCTCGTATCGGGCGTACGGACGTGGAAAACGGTTCGCGGAACTGACGCAAATCGCGGCAACTCGCTGTATATGGCGACCAAAAATAATCGATTCGCGAAGTATATACGTTATCGAACGATTTCTCCGGCTAGCCTCCGATCGCGAAAACAATAGGGGGCTCGGCTTCTAGGAGAGACCTTTCGCGCCCGCGTTTACAACTATTCATACCCCACGCAGCACCCTCCTCGTGCTCCACGCTCTCTCCTCCGTTTCCTCGCCGTTCTCTCTTATTCCCTCGTGTCCCGCTGTTCATTGTCTCTCGATGTCCCTCTCCCCCGTCCCCCTGGACCGTCACTCTCACTCTCCTCTACACGTCGTTTGCACGCTCGTCCAACGTGAACAATAATAAATGTTGCCTTGTATACACGGTAACCTACGGTGTACACGTCCGCGCCGAATGCCGCGGTATCGGTATTCGAGCTTCGGCTTTCTAATACAAGGGACAACGTCTCGCGACAAAGGCGCCGATCCCCGTGGCTACTAATTCGCGGGACCGAGGTCATCCCGTTCTAATTCAATATCACGGTAATTTCTGCCCGTTCGCCCGGGCGGCGGATTAATTGAATGAATGTAATCGAATTTTTTCGCAGGGTAAATGACCGCACGTAGAAACGAGGGTTCGGTATAGAGGTTGAAGGATCGCGAACTGATAATCGACGGATCGGGATAATGATCGGTTCTACGGGGGACCGATTCGCACCACCAGCGCGGAGTTACAGGCTTCCTGCTTATTTATCGAACTGCGTATCTACGCAGGCGGGGAATAGAAAATAATTGTGGGGCCGCGCGATCACCGTGTCTTGAAACGATCGTTTAAAGAGCAACTTGAACCTGCAGTAAGTTTACCGATGATTGTTGTACACAATATCCGGAAGTAAGGCCGACCTCAGATCGATATCGATAATTCGATTTCCTTTCACCGGCGTGGAATCGTTCGAACAGGAAGAGAGTTTCTAATTGTCGTTCTAGGTTTAGTAAATTGTAAGAGTAAATTACAACAGTTGAATTGTGATACGGTGAAGTTTGTTCGATCGGGAAATGTGTCGGAAGTTTCGCGGTATAGAGAGAACGGGGTAAGTTGGAAAACGAAGAGAAGGAGATAAGTCTAATCCATTTTAAGTACAGTTAAACCTGTTTATTCCCGCGCCAAGCGAGCTTCTAATTAGTAGTGTGGTAACTTTGCGTTTGTTGAAGTGATCTCTGATGCACAATCAGAGTACAGATGTACTGATGATACATAACAGATTTCCATATCCATTATGTGTGACTAAATTAAGCTAGCGTCGTAAGAGTCGGTGGAACTATAGAATTAGAGTTCCCCGTTGTTAATTAATAACCAGTGGAACCGAATTACAAAGTAATATGAGCGGAATCAAAGTAGCAAAAGCGGATGTTAATTTCCTTTTTATTACGTGTTCCTGTCAGCTTCTTCTCGCTGGCAATGTAAATTGTATTCAGAGTAGACAATGGTTCGTAACGATTCTAGGTAACAATTAATACCGAACCGTTGAACGTGGTTTAATATCGTTCCTACGCCACTGTAAACGCGTTTACGATCCCAACGTGGGTCGAGTTTACTTAGCCGGGTTATGCACGAGGACACGGAGACTCTATGCATAGAAGTTCAGTATACATGTTCGCTTTCAGTTGACTATTATACGAATTGTTGATCGACCACGCACAAATGTGATCTGAATTTCATCAAATTCTGCTATTCAAATTGTTTCGACTTCCATGAAATATTTATCTTAATGATATTTTTTACTATAATAAAATTCGTTTCAAGACGACTCGTGTGTCTGTAATAAGAGAAAATAGGACAACTGCTTTATAGTGCTCCCTAGTTTATAACCCTATCAGTTGACGATCAGTAGTGGGACAAGCGAAGAAAACGAGACCCCTGGTGAAAGGAATGAATTAGCATTCATGTAAACGGGATCGTGGCATTATCTGCGATCAATTAATTAGAAAATTCGTGCAACTGAAAAAGGGCAGAGCAGCCAGGGGCAAGCCGAGTAATCGATACCTCGAGACGGCCTCTCCTGCCACTTAATATATTCAAACGAGATTTCGTCTAAACAAAAGGTAGCAAAGCCGGCTCCGAAACATCACGCTTAGTAATTAGTTTTGGCTAGAAATTATACCTATCTTCTGGCTTTGCAGCCCTCATTCAGCCATTCAGGTGCCCCTCGACGGCTTAGGACCACGGGGTCCCATAACACGTGAAACCCATTCACTGATACCATTCGCCGGCTACCGCGCTGCATGCCTGGTCTGCGCACTCGCGCGCAGCACACCGCAACATGAGTGCAACATTAGCATAACCTCGTTCGCACGCAAACCGCCCTTTCGCACGTCTACGCTCCTCCTTGGATCTCCTTCCTTTGACATCGACCTCCTCTGGCCAATGGCGAGGCTGTTGGAAACCCTAGGGTAATTCGATCTATCGACGGGACCAAGGGTGAGACGATATTCTCTCCTGGTAGAAAAAGAGAAGCATCGAGGCGAGGTACGCGGCTTTCGGACGAGCGGACACCCTTTTAATCTATTTCTTGCTCGTTTTCTCCGTACCCGCGGTACCGGTAGCCCCGCGCCAATTTCGGGAACGGTAGCGGTGGATTAGGTTCTCTGCCGCTAAAACGGAACGACAAATTTCGAGGGATTAGGTGTCTCTTGCTATGATGAGACCCCTCCCGGACCGGCCCGGGTACACCCGATATCCTCGCTCGAACACCCTGTATTACGCGGTGGATCACCCACGCGCAATACCGGCCGGCATTGTCGAAGGTGTTGTCCAAGAAAAGTATCGTATACCTTTGTTTCTAATCTATATTAGCCCGCTTGCGGTCGAGCTACACCACCGCCGCGTTGGGTTTCATCTTTCTAAACTGTGCGACTACATTGTTAATATATTCCCTATGGAGAAAGATACACGGGAGGGTAGGTAGGTGACACGATCAATCAGTTGTGACAGATTTCGTGCAACAAGGTTTCTTCTCAATTTACACGGGTCATACGAAAAGAGGAAATCACGATGGAACGTTAAATATGAAGATCGAGAGGGGGATGAAGGCGCGGCTTAATACCGCTCCGCCTGTTACCTGAAATAATATCCCTTCGTCGTTCACATCCTTCGTCTGCTTGTCCAACGAAAAGAGTAACTGGTGCATCGGTCGAAAAACGATACCAATGATCCTCCCGCGATAAGATCTCCGTTTTCTCCGAAGACTTCCCCTTTACTTCGGGTCGAACTTGAAAAGTGGAAAACCGTGACAGGGGACGTGTCGTCGAGCCGCGAGCATCGGTAATAGTCACGAGTAGACGTCTTAATAGAAGGTGTTCGTTTCTGAGACACACGCTCCTCGAGCACCGCGATCGCGTCTTCTATTATGTCAGCGTCGCGGTCCGCGCAGTCATCCGCCCTTTGTGCTCGTCATTGTTCGCCGGGTTCCATCGACCGCGCCGGAAGGTGAATAGGGAGGCAAGGTTACGCGTGACAAACCGTAAAGCCGTGCACCCTTTTATCCCGAGACTTTCGTTTTATTTGCAAATCACCACGTAACGATTTTCATGTCGCACTTATTTGTTACGTAAAATCAGGCTACATAATTTTTGATAATTAATAATTATTATTAGGTATTTATTTTTTTTTATATTATATGATTGTGAGAGAACTTCGGACTGGATATCAGGTAAAAGGATGCTCGGACGGTTCACGCGGAACGGCTACGTGAAAGGACAATCGTCGAAGGCATTTCGAAGCGTTACGGGGTATTTTCAGACAATGGTATGGGAAGAATAGCCGGTGAAAGAACACCGGTCGGATAAGCATCTAGAACGTATCGATACTCTTTCCACCGACTTTCCACTAATTTCTCCACAATCATCCCACCGGGGCTGACTGAAAGAGATGACCGGCGAGATAACGGAAACGCAGGTAGAACGAAACAAAGGTGAAGGCTCACGTCCTTCCACCCGGCCGTCGAGCATACGATCTGACGTTTGACTCGTTTCCGCACCGAAAGCTCCACCGATCCGTGACACGGGGAAGCATTTTGTGGAACAGGCTCCTTGAGTTTTTCTTCGAAGGAATTTCAGTCCCTAACAGGTCGTTAGTTTAAGATTTCATGCGCGTTTTATTCTTTTTATGCAAGGGAATAAGTACAATTTGAGTGTTAAGGAACCCATTCGCGAAGGAAATACTTAAAGCGGCGTGAAACCGCATCCAGCAGCGAAAAAGGACGAGGCTGAAACGAGAGAAACCAGCTGGCGAGTGGTCGACGGTACAGGTACGGTCCCGCGCGTGGTTTCTTTCGGCTACTCGAAAAACAGGCCGACATTTCGTTTATTAAGACGTTTAATGCTTCCCATATAATCGATTATTTATAGAGGTATTTAAATCTGGAAGTTGTCGCGGCCCATGACGGTGGGAACCGTGCAACGACCACGCGGCGCGGTATGAAGACGTTCGTCGGCTTTATGGCCGATTTCCGAGCGTGACAGCACGCGCACACACACGGACCCGAGCAAAAGTCTTTGTAGCGGAATTGTAGTTTTTTTTTTCTTCGTCGACACCCGCTGATCGCGGGGCTCGCTATCGGCCGTGCAGGAGGTCCACGGCTGGGTACTGAACCGACCCTTTCGCAATTCCGCGTTAACACCGATTTATCGGCCTTATTAAGACAATCTACCGGTCGTCAGATGACGACGAAGTTGTAACGCGCCGGATACAGGGTTTTCAGGTGTGCTACAGTGTTGTGGTTTTCGCGACGCAACCTGACGGCCCCGTTTTAAGCGGAGTTTATACGACGGTCCGAGAACATTTTTAAAACCGTGCCGTTTTACTTTTTCTCTCGCGGCAGAACGATTGCCCCTCGCAACGAAATTCACTTCAGGCCTGATACGCGTATTATAAAGTAATAAAAAATCCTAACTTAATCTCCTGTATAATCCACGATTAACACCTAAGCTCGGTTCGATATTTTTTTTTCTTTACGAGAGTAAATCCTCGCCCGAAGATCAAAGAGTCTTGTTACAAGACCGACGAACGGTATTCACCGTGTTTCGTCAGACAAACAAGACTTATTGTCACGTATACGTGGGTGTGTACGGATATTCGAGAAACGTGGCCAGTCTGGTTGCGGTTTCATCTACGTTATGGCAGCCATCCAGCCGCTAATGACTCTGCGACCGGGTTCAGGGGGATACGAGCCTAGCCGTGGGAGTTACGATGTCTCGCGCGAACCGTTAGTATTGTACCCGCAACGATACGGTTGTTAATCTACGGTCAAGCATCTCCGACTGCGCGAACCGTAGGCGATATCGTGTGACCGCGTCACGTACCCGCGATACACCCGCCTCGAGACACCGGTCGAACGGTGGCGCGGTGGTCAGAGCCTCTTCCGCAACGCGACGCATTAATTGGCCGACCTAGACTCCTCAATGGAATCACTATCCGGATCGTACTCGCGTTTCTTCGCGGAACGACGTTATGGCACCGTGAAACGGTACGCCGTGGCATGCGATATCGGCGGAACCCGTCATTACTCGCGAGAATGGAAATTACCGCGAATCATGCGGCAAACGATACGGTATCGTTAACAGGGGCCCGGTGCTGAATTAACTCGACCTACTCGAGATACGCGATACACCGATCCGGTATTTCTCTCATTTCACGAAAATCCGAGAATCAATTTACACGTAAATCGACCCCGGGAGTAACAATCAAACGTGAGAAGACGTACAATCGAAACAGCGATAAAATCTCGCGCCTCGAAGTACGTTTAGTTACAGAGTCCTGTTTGATCAAAAATTTCCAGGGGGTAATCATTTCATACTGTGGGTATAAGTAAGGATCGAGGGGGACCCATGGAAATGGCCAATCACCGGAGATACGGTGCCCTTGAGAACTGTCAGTAATTATATCTAAACGATCGGTTGCACCGATACAGAACGACCTGGCAACTCGTTCCTAAGATGGGAGCGCGGGAAAGAAAGAGGGAGCGAAGATAGCGGGCATACCGGTTTCGCGGGCGAACGCGTTACGTTATCGCGATTGCTTACGCCGGCTCCTTACGTTCTTACCCCCTCGTTCTTTTATCCGTCGGCCAGCCTCCTTGTTTCCACGGCTGTACCCATCGGGCTCGCGTACACGTTTAGAGCGCTTAGGGAAAATTATCGTTACACCCGGCGAACACGCGAATCATTTCGCGTCGGGAGACGATGCGAGAGTCACGGGCGACGATTATCGGGCGAACATCTAACCACGGACCCTCTTAACACGTATCGGCTCGTATCGGCGTCTGTAATCGGTGTCGCGACCGGAATCGGATTAGCGTTGCTCACCGTTCCTTTTTACGGTGAATTTATATCGCGGTTGAAAGGGTCACGCGCGTTCAGCACGTAGGTAATAAAAACCTAGGATTATTGGCCATAAAGCAAGCGTGAACGTAATGAACGTAGGTACACCTCCGAGAAATGTAAAACCTGTACTCTCAACCAGCCGAGGTTTATTAAACAATTTGTATTATCTAAAGCTGCAATTATCCCGCGTTATCGGTGTCTGCGCTTCGAGCGAGATCGCGTGCGAGATTGTACGTACGAATGAGATGTTTGACGACGTAACAAGTATGGCTCTCGGCTAATTTCACGTGCCAATTAGCAATTCAACTGATTAGTATTTAGACCGGTCGGGGAATGTATATAGGAAAAGGGGTTGTAAAAACGAGTAAGCAAACGCACGTGCACGGCGTGCGAGCGCGCGATCCGTTTCGTGTCGCTAGACCCGTAGAACACAATAGCCCATAAACAGGGTGAACGGCAAGTAATAGGAATTAAATCATAGCGGAGGCAATAATAATTGCCTACCGGTTAAAGGCGTTGAACGGTGCGTTCAACCGGGCCGAGAAATCTGCTCTGTATCAGACGAGATTTACCGCGGACCCGAGCGCCGCTTAAAGGTCTCGTTAACTAAAACCGAGCAACCAATTACTAGGTGGCCCCGCAGCGTACCGGGCATTACGCGTCCGCAATTAATTATACGAGAGAGTCTCGGGCCGACCGCAAGGTGCACACGGGGCCGTGTCCCCCGCCCCGAAAGACGAGATAATTCGCCATCGACGCACTCGTTCATGCACTCGGGTAATGGCGCATGCAGCGCGAAATTTCGACGGACGCTGCAACATGAATTTTTACGATGATTACTAGCCGCTCGTTGCTTTCACTTCCGTTTTATTTAAAAACCGCCGGACTCCTCGTTGTAAATCGATCGGTGGGGGGGAACAGCAGCCACTGCCGGCAGCCCGTTGCAAAAGAGGTCTCCGCATCGGCTGAACTTTCGATGAGATAATCCTCCGCCGGTTGACAAAGCTCCCAGCGTTTCATTAATAGCCGGCCATACGTATAAAACCGGCGGACGAGCGCATCGGCGAGATGGCCGCTCGCCGGCCTTCCTCCCATCTCCTTAACTTTGTCGTCACGGACATTTGTTTTCGCGGTTTTACAAGCGTATAACGTGTTGCGAGGCGACGATAATGCGAGGATAGTTTATTTACTCGGCCCGCGCCACGGGCCCTTTACACGCTCGCGTGCGCGACGCTTGCATCCACCACGGTTCAGCCTCCTCCTGCTCCTTCTCCTCTTCTTCTTTCCGTGGCGACACGCTTCTCGTTCGCGATGCCACGCATGCTTGCGCTTTCGCAAGCAGTTATGTACCGCATTAACGTTATAGATGCGGAAGAACCCTCGCCTAACGACTGGCGATTCCTAACTTTTAAATTTCCCGCATTTATGTTACACGCTTGCAGTTTTTATCGGTCGTGCAAAAATTCCTCGTCGAATAATGACACATCGTCAGATTTATATGCAAAACATCTGAGTGACTTGGCTGCTATTGATGATTAGAAAAAATGCATCGGGTTAAAATTATTTGGTGTCGAGGATTATGATCATCTGATGTTATCAGTTTCTTGATAGGTGAAACTGTCAACAAGATACGAAGGTCATCTCTGATTTTTTAAGCAGAACGATATATCTTTTACTTAAATTGTGCTGGAGTATTTCAAGACGAATACAATGACCAATTGGAATGGTAATTGTTTTGTGTAATTGATTGATTGGTTCTAAAATTTTGACCTGAAACATTTTTTCCTATCACCAAGCAGCCAAATTATTCAGATAGCCTTTTAACCCTGTATATTGTTCGGCAAAGAAGTAAAGAGTTCATGGTTTTGATTTCTTTAAGGGAATACGAAACTTCTACGAAGGATCAAATAGATTGTAAAGGTAGTCGTCCTTTTTCCTTTGGAGTAGCACTACACTCGGGAGGGCCGGAACGGTTCGATTCCCGCGGGAGAGACACGAGCGACGGCGTCGACAAAAAGCCAACAACGCGGCAGCTTGATGCGCCGGGTCGGGATACGGGCGCCACGGGAAAAAACGTCGGTCCTTTATTTTCCGTCGCGGTTCGCGCAGATAATGGAATCTCGTTGACACTTTTTGCGGCGGAACTCTCACGTGAACCACAAAACACCGGTCGAATCGATGCGGGACCGTTTATACCGCCGCTTGCGCGCGGCTCTGACGAAGCGTGGTACATGTCCGCGCGCCTTGCTACCAGATCGCGTTAACTGTCAGCTAACGAGTCGAGCGTTGACAGAAACTAGGAAGCGAAGCCAGAAACCGAACGGATCGTCTAATAAACAGAACATGCTCCGCGTCCGGCTTATGCAATAAGCGACAAAATTTATAGATACCGGCCGAACGGATAAATCATCGGAGGAGCCGGTCCAGAAGCCGCGTCGCAATTACCCAACCGGAATGCGTTTTATATCATTTTCTCAATTCCACGCGACAAGGTATTGGCCAACGGTTTAAGTACCCAGCCGCAACTATCGCGTTCGTAATAGCGTTTCGGTTAGAGAGGCTCACAGGACTGCCGGCCGATGTTATCTGCGAAGCGATCGTCGTGGACCGTAAAGCAGCTGTTTCCAGTCGACTATATACAAGCTGGGGTGTATATAAAAGATGATACACTGGCCTTTCCTCGCTCCATAGATACCTACCGACAGTCGTTCACCGCATTTGCATAGAAACCATCCGCGAACGGAACATTACGATCGTTTTTCGCTGCTCTCCACGCGACGACGCGCAGAAGGCGGTTCTGTATACGGTGACTCTCGGGTTGCCTTCCTCGCGAATCGTCTTCGCTTTCTTATGGAGCTTACAGAATTTTCCACTTTGGAATCAGGTTTCCAATACCGCGTGCAGTTATAAATATGCATTTTTTGTTATGTCACTATAATTTAACCAGCCTGTATGTCATTTCGTTGAACGTAAAGTACAAAGTACATACTCTTATTTACGATTAATTATCAAATGAAAAATATTTTTACGTCGTTAAAAATCATCCGCGGAAAGCGAATTGGCGAGTTGAAAGGATTACGCAAGGGGACACCGAATATAAATAGGTACGTTCGGATCCCTGAGAGGAAGGCATAAAACCAGCGGCGGATTCAGCGGACTGCGCGGCGGCGTTCGACAGTGATCAGATTTATGGGGATCCTATGGCGCGCGCTTGTACTACTCGAAACAGGAAGATCTCGAACATGCGATGACGATTAATTACGGGTTACGCGTGTATGTTAAAGCGATGCCCGGAGCTGCTTCTTCGAGCCCGGGTCCCGTGGCTCGTGGTGTGCTCGCTTAACACGCGGCGATTACGCGCCTCGACGCTGTAACCGCGACGTCTTTCCCTGCGAAGCGAAGACAAATGGGATCGGTAAACGGCGACGACCGGTATTACGAATGCGTCTCCCCGCGGCGTGCCTCGGAACCTTTCGGATTACATCCCATTAAATTATTTCGGATGCGTCGTCGAGAAATCGACTTTCTATTTCCCTTCGAGCGCACGTTTCCACGATGTCTTCGCGGTACGACTACCAACATTATGCACGAACCCGAGACACGACGCACACGACGGTTAACGAGCTGTCCGACGACGCGCGAGCACGTGGGTGTCGTCCCGCGTAAATGCCAGCCATGATCGATGGGAAAACCGAGCCGTGCGAGATCGGTGTACGGTTAAAAAAAAAAAAATGAAATTCCGGATACGCTCGAAACCTTCCGTTGATAATGCGATAATGATACACGGGCTGATCCAGCCGGAGGTGCGAGCGTCGCGAAACGGGCGAGGTGGATCAACCGGGACGAGTCGCGCCGGCCTACAAGGTTGCCGAGTGATGCGCGCCGACAATCGTTTAAGCGGTGCCCGGAGAGCTGTCATTACATTCGTGGCGCCGGATCGCTCGAATCGATGCTTATTACCGCGATGGGGAGATAGCGGGAAACCGGGCAGAGCCACCGTTAATGAAACGTTTCGTAATTGAACGTAATCCGCGAATTAGAGGATACGCGACGCGCGACCGATAGATCCTTCCGCGGAGAAGTCGCGCCTCCGCCCTGTCCGCTCAATGATAATTGCAAAGGAGCCGGCGTGCCGGACGCTCGTTTCCTTCCCCCGAGTTAGGACCGAGGAGCGAATATCGTCGCGGTTTGACGGCCAGGTGAAAGCATGAGAAACGAGCGAATTATGCACCCGTTTACCATAAGTCATAGACGGTGCCACACGCTCCGAGAATTGGAGCCGGAGACGTTGAGCGTCGTCGAGAATCGCGCGATTACACAGTAACGCGCTTCGAGACGAATCAGTTGTCTCGACTCTTCTCGCCATTAACGCCGCGGACGGGGTTCCTGTCGGCTTTATTTCGCTTTCAGTGGTAAAAGAAATTTCTTAACGCTGATTTCTTACATCGAGAGCTCGGAAAGAAGAGGATTTTTTCTTTGAGGTACCCGGAACGGGATTAGAGCTGTACGAAGAGAGCACATTGTGCGGTGAATAAAAGACAGAGACACCTCGCGTTGAGTAATACGTCTATTGGATTGGAACAAATTTTATGACAGTGAAGGATCGTTTTTCTTTATACAAGAGGAGAGCAGAACTCTTATAGTAAATAGAGAAATTTCGACTAATTTTCATAATCAGATTACTATGCGACTCGCTTGAAAATGTTTGTAGCCTACTAATTAACAATGACAATAGGCAGGAGCGTCTTGCGTAAGAAAACTTGGCATCGGTGCCGGTCCACCGTAAAGACGTCACGCACTTTCGGCACGACTCCGTTGCAGCATGCGATAAGGACACGGGGCTAATGCATATTTCAACAAGAGGCCATTCGGATTCCCGTTTCACGTACCAACAGAGTTCACATCGTTTATGCTAACTTATTCGCCTAACCGCGTCCGCCGCGCGGATAAAATTTATTCAATTAAAACGAAATTTATTCCGTGCCCATACGTGATCTTCACGTATTATGCAAACGTTAAGAAGCTCTCGTTCGCCCCTTCTAATCGTGTCAAGAAACACCGACTACAAATTGTCCTCGTATCGGGATGAACGTCTTTCTCTTTTTTTGTCGTATGACTTCTCTCGTCTCCCGAAATAGAAAACAGTTGCGCTTGAGAAAGATTTCGTGATGCAAACGTCACGCGTCATATCTAGTTTTTGCGTCACCGGCTGGCTGCTGCCCGTTGGCTCGCGTGTCCGCGCAGCGTCATAAATACAGAAGACATCCATTTTAATAAGCAAATTAGCGACATGGGAGGCTGCGTCCGCGGTGATATTCTTTTGCCGGAGCCCGGAGGAACGCTCGCGTGCCGGCGCGGCGGTGTTTTGCTTTTTGCCGGGGCGGTTTAAACTGCGCAAAAAGGCCAATGCCTCCTGAGACCAGAAGGGAGAGAAGTATGCAGCAGCAGCAGCAGCAGCGGGGCCAACTTCTTTTCAGGTCGCTCTCCCGCAGCTTAGCCCGTGGCCCCGCGTCGCGTCGTTACCCAACGAAAGATATATTTGTCATAAGCCGCGGATTGACAAATGTTCGTTCGGGCCCACGGAACGGACCGACAATTTACGAGCGTACTTTGAATTATTCAACGGGCTCACAGTATCCTGCACATTTTTATATTATTGTTTATGACCGCACGGTTTCGGTACCGCGCGATACGTGCACCCCGTGCTCCCCCCGCTCGATGGTAAAAAGGACTGCCGCGCGAATCTATCGATCGGGCTTTGAATACCGTTTTTAATGGACGGGCGATAAACTTGTCGTTCAATAAAATACAATTAGCGGATCAAGGGGAATGAGTGATTCAAGCGAAATGTCCGTTGCCAGCGAAAGAAATTAATTAAACATATGCGAATTTGTTAAACTTAAAAAAGACGTGGAAGTGTCCTAGTGACAAGAGACATCGGAGAGATTTCGATGCGTGATCAAGCATGTTGACTGGTTTGAGTTGCAGACGCTCGGTTCTAGAATCGAGTAGGAGGATAACTACCCATGTTTCGAGAGCATTTAGTGCATGTTTGAAGATCTATAAAAGAGACGTAAGTGAAGTGTGGAAAAAAAGGAGAACGCCATAAAAGAGGAGAACAGCATGACTATGTTAATAGTAAAAGTAGCAGCTTGACAAGGGAGGCAACAGTTAGCTTCTCTGAGGCCACGATGCAATTTATTACATGATAACCCATGGTTAAACGGATATCTTTGCGCTTCATCGACATGCATCTGACCAAAGGTTCGAGGTTTCCAGCTGTTTCTCCCGAAATGTCACCGATCATCAAGCAAGACTAAATGTAGGAACTACTGAACGAAATTATCATTCGTTATACAACCATACTAAATATTTTATGTAGAGAAAGTTAATTTGCCTGCTCTTCATTCTTACTAATATGATCTATATACATACATGTCATAATTCTTATGCATATGTTATATAATTACAAAGTGGCTGTTGACGGGATTGTGGAATCATTGAAAATTGAATTCCTCTTTTCTATGGCAGATCTTCATTAGTAACGCGTCCGGTTATCTGATCCATTAAGATCCGAATTAAAGAAATATTCTGTGTAACGAGCAGCTTACTAACGAGCCTATACGGGAATAATCAACGACGTCTTATTTTTCCATAGCAACCGTCCGGCCGGGTACCGCGTCGAAATTAATTGTCTCGTCGTCTGTACAGTTAGGATCGCGGTTCCGTCCGCGACACGGCCCGGTCCTTAAATTCTCCCCGGGTACGAGCCGCGCGCGTCCCGTTAAAAGGTACGAAAACTCGGCAACCGGCTAAGTACCCGAATCCAGTTTCTTACACTTCGTAATTAACGCCGGTAACTCGAATTTAAATAACTCCTTTACATCCTTAACAACGTTTGCCGACGGCCGAAATTCTGTGCGCCCGAGGCAGCGACACACCTTCGGGACTTTGTTTATCGGGGCTGGCAGAGGTTTAAACGGTGTTCGCGTTTGACGCGACTGATTCGAAATCGCGATCGATCGCCGTAAACATCCCGGAATGTGGCAACAATCGTTCGCGGGCCGGCTTAATTAACCGGCGAGAGAGCCCCGGCCCGGGAATACGTTCGCGTTTTTACGATGATCGCGATTTTATTCGCGCACCGGTTGACAAAGTAACGTAACGAGCGTGGCAGGAGGTGCCAATCGGTCGAGCGACCGCGTGGAATCCGGGGAACGTCGTCGGGGCTGGTTCTCTCGCCTCCTCGAAGCGGACGAGTTCATCGGCGACGTCCTGGCCGGGTCGTGTGAAACGGGAAACGGAAACGCCTCTGGTCAACTGGAATCCCTCCCGGTCTCCGTCCCGCTCGTCTCGCCGTCTCTCTCGCGTTCACTTCGGCGAACGCGCGTGCATATTAGCGCAGCAGGGTTCCGGGACCCCGCGCGCGTCGACTTCGCGTCTTCCTTTTCTACCGAAAGGGTTAAGAACCCCTCGATTCGACCGAGGGATCATAAGCGTCAATCTTGACTGGCGTTCCCGGCTACCGAAGGAAAAAATTAGCCTGACCGGTCGTTTTGTCTTCTTGACGTCCCCCCGCCGGAGAATCAATGATTGCGTGGAATCCGTAATTGATGCGCCGGGGAAAGCGTTTTATACCGTGTCTAACGCGGTCTCGCGTTGTTGAAGAATCGGCGAGGTGTAACCGAGTCGCGAACCGGCCCGTGCGTTCGCCGCATTTTAATTCGCGTAATGAATGAACGGAAGGAAAAGGGATTAACGAATCGTACGTGCAGCGAGATACGCATAAATTGCGCGGGCAGATCATCAGTAGTCCCCGTGGGCGTTCAATCCCCGTCGAACGTTTATTATTCGATCATTTGCGAAACACGTCCACGAAATTCCGCGTACGCCCGAATATGTAACGTTCACGCGTGCCCGTCCGATATTAATCGGTGTATCGATGACCGTATTAATTAATACCTCCTGCCCGAGAAGCGCGCCGGTATTTGTCTCGCCGCGGTCGTGCCATAGTCACGCGAAATTGACTCATTAAAGAATTTATCGCGCTGTTTCAATTCGAACCAGCACTCGAACGTTCCTACCCGAAGCTCTCGTCCGCTGCGCTTCCCTTTTGTTTTTTTTTTACCGTACTCCTCGCGCGTTGGGAAGGCATGCTTGACTAATTGGCAGGACACACAGGCCCACGGGGCGACTTGGTTAACCGCGGACCTGTTCGTGAAACCATCGACTGCTTGTTTCATACGAAATTTCTACGTATCTTTTCTCGCACGTAATAACAGCATTTTCACACTTGATTCTCAATGTTGTACAATGCTCACGGCCGTCTACTTTCGCTCGTGAATCACTGTGACATTTCCCACGAATGAGAATATTACTTATTTCCCGTTGCATGATTCATTTGATTCTAATTTGAAATCCAACGGAGGATATCATCATCCGACGCTACGTGAATCGGTTAACGATGTTCATCTCAGCGAGTACACGCCCGAAATGACGATTTCGAGAAAGCGAAGGTGTGAAATTTTGCGGTCGTACTTCGCGGAAACTCTACATATT
>SHCU01000437.1:30342-44518 GCA_004307685.1 Ceratina australensis
ATTGTATGATTGATACAATCTGATTAATAAATGAAGTGAGAACGATTAATGGAAAGAAATTCATTTTTACGGTCCTTAACTGAATGATCAATTCCACTTCTCTTCTTGGTAATGCAACCGATACTTTCAAACGAAGAAATGCAAATGATAAATGAAAGGAAGGATCGCAAAATATAAATACAGAGATTTATTTTCATTCATTTATTAATCCAAGTTAAATTCNACATGTATTTATCTACGTGCGTATTTACGTATGTTTCGATACGATTCATAGATAGGTACATGTTTGATTTCTCTGTTCTTTTATGCTCGAAGACGTTCGAAATCCAGTTTAAGGAACGAATTAAGAAAGTAGATTGTACTCGCGAAGCATCCGAAGCTACGCGTTCAATTTCGTTGTCGTGGTTCTCGAACCTTTGCGCGAGAGATGGTTGTCGTAATAATAGTCAAGCAATAGAATTTCTGTAATAAACAACAACGAACATCGTTAACAATATTAAATGAACGGTATCTCTTGCGAAATCATCTCGCGAAGGAAGACAACTAACCAGTATGTACATAACGGAGTGGCGATATAATTGTATGATCCTGAGATCAAATCAAGTACGTACGCGTTGCAACGTTAACTGTTAACTTGCCAATTTCGAACAATTTTTTCTTTTAAACGTGCTGCTAACGTCGGCGATGTAATCGGTATCGGGCCGTTTAGCAAGAAGACTAAAAGACGTGAAAGAGAAACGAATATGCGATTCGTACTGGACGTGATACGCAATCGAATCATGCGAATTATTTGTAAGTATGCAACGTGCGAAAGCGAAGACATTTCTCGTCGGAACATCGCGCAATACGCTTTTAATAAACATGTAATTTCGACAACGTGCTGCACATACAAGTAACGACGTAGCGTACATTTTTAAACGACTTTCAATTCCTCGTTATCGCGGAATAATTTGGGTGGGGAAATTAGAAAAACGATAGCACGCAGTATGAAACGATAGTTGGTCAGTCAGCTCATCGAGAATTATCATTCCCGATCGTGCACTATGGCCGAGACGTTACGACGGGAGAAAAAATTATCCGCGGATAACCTCTGCCATTTTTTGAACGGTCTCAAAATGATATGCGAACACGATATGATGACGATAGAAGATTCTTGTTTATAAAACCGTAGTAAAAATAATGCGTATCGATGCGTCGTTGTGGGAAAGCAACAAGAACTTCCTCGTCGTCCGTTAAAAAGATGTTTGGACGATCCAACGTACACGCGTACCACAGTCATACAACGTACACGTCACACATACAACGGTACATACGCAGAGACATACGGAGAGACGGATTTATGCTTCCTTTATACCTTACTTCTCATCAATTTTTCATTTCCCTTCCCTTTTGTCCGAAATGCGTGCGCGTCGTTTCGTATAGCTTTCAGTATTTTATACTCTGCCTCGTAAGTTAGGTTGGTAATTCCACAGATATGTTTTGAACGAAACCTTTTCTTCGCGCGAGAGTACATTTAGAGCCTAAAACATATTTATTTCGATTTATCGGCAGTGGAGGATCCACGGATGATCGCTGGTAAAAAACTCGTCCCTAGTACGAGTTTCGTCAAGTAGCTTTTTACTCTACGAGAAAATTGGTGGAGCGTCCGATGGATCTGGCACTGCTCGCTCGTCAAAGACGTTCATCCTTACCGTTATCACGTTTATCGATATGATATTTAATTAAGATTACGCGACTTAAGAATTAGTATTAGATACGATGGGAACGATCTCCTAACGTACATATTCCTCATTACGCTCTTAAGAAGGAACGCGAATAAAGGTGTTGTCGTTATTATCGAATTAGGCCGACGATGCCTGCGATTAGGGCGAAGGTAATCCGGTCGAATATCGTGGCAGGCCGACATCCTGAAAACGATTCAAACATCGGTGGAATTTCTAATCGTCCGAACGGGGATTGCGATAATAGAATCTTGTAATTTGTTACCACTGATCAAATCGTTTCGAGTACGACTCTGTGCCCTGGTCTCGCGACTCTCCATCGCCGGAGCCTTAAGGATCCTCTCGTCCCCTTCGACGCTCTCCTCGTTGCTCTGAAGGTAGACGGTCGCTATCGTCGCCAAGCATTTCAGCTTCATGTCGCCCCGTTTAAAGTGCTTGGTCGCGACGCGAAACTCCAACCCCAGCACCGCGGTTTCGAGCCCTTTCTCGTCCACCGCGGTGATGTGCGGCCCCTTCAGGTACTTGGTATCGGCCTGAAAGTCACTCGAATCGAGTTTATACGGTATCGCGGTCCAACGAAGTAGCTACCTCTGTTCCCTCTCGATATCTGAGTTCGCTCATAACTATCGTAACGTCGCGGTATCTATACGGTAGCCCGTTTGGTTTATCGGGTGCTTACCGGATCGCCGTTGATGAACCAAGTCAGCAGGGCAGCTGGTTTAGAGGGCGCGGACGTGCAGTTCATGCGAACGACCTCCCCCACCTGGTAGCGAGATCGGCCACCGGTTATTCGCGGGCCCTCGTCGGGAAGAACTAGAAACGCAATTTTGATGATCGATCAATTTTGCTCGCTGCGTCTTCTACCAATTCGTCTTACCTACTACCGTCATGTCCGCGTGATCCGATACCGTCTGAAACGCGGGTGCCTCGGCGGACACCTCGCACCTGTACCTGCCCGAACTGGTAAGATTCACGTTGCTCAGTACCACTGATCTCTCCGTCGAATTTCGTATCTGAAATCGAAAATTTTCACGATTTCCTCGTCGCGAGTATCGAACGAATACCGTGGCGGTACTCACGTTCACGTTTACGCCAGGCACGCGGAAAGTCTGTACCATGGGCACGTCCCTGGGTACGTAACGATAAAACTCGTGTCCGTCCTTGTACCATTTTACGGAGTACAATATCTCTTTGTCCAGATTGAAGTTGCACTGCATTCGAACCGTCTCGTTGAGAACGACGTGCTGCGGTATTTGTAGGGCCGTCATGCGAAGGGCCACGATACCTTGAAAAGAAAACCACGTTTTTCCAAGACTCTCACTAGGAGTAAGTATTCCGCTCTGCGTCGCAGTTCGTTCGCTCGATCCTCTTACGCGATAAGCTTCTTAAAATCGTTCGACGAGAAATATGTATGTCCAACCGAGAGAGCGACTACGTCACGATTTATAGCCACAGTTAATCGGCTCAACCCTTTCGACGGACGAAATTATCGGAAATGAAACAATTGGTTGAAGGTGGAAAATCAGCGATTTTTCAGTATGGAATATACTGGATGGTTCCGCCGATTGGGGTAAAGAATTAAAGGAAGGAAAAAATCGGAATGAAAGAGATCCGTGGGTTGAGCATTAAAACCGTATCGAGTGGGGAATTGCTTCCTTTCATTTTCTGTTATTCCTATTTCCGCTTGTGATTGCTCTCCACAACGCTGCCAATTCACTAAATACCACTCGAATCGGTGGTTGCAGTTTTACGAGCGGCCTTAATTAAGTTTCCCGAGTACGCGTTCCATTACCAATACTCGATACACTTCCATTGACGAATCGCGCGATTTCTTCCCATAGATTTTTTCGCGTCGAACGGCTGCTATCCGAGGGGGGTCGAATCGCGGTGCTTTCGGGCAACTTCTCGTCGGACGCGATCCGCGGCTACATTTATCGGAAATAGTTCTCCTATTCGAGCCAGTACTGTAGAACGGAAGGAATCTGACGATGGAAATCAATACTATCGTGCGCGCGGAGGTACCGAAAATGGATCGAAAGTCGAAATAGAATAGATAGAAATGAGGACAAATCACATCGCATAGCGGCGGCTATTTCCGGATTATTCTATTCCTTTTGGACAAACTACTTACCGTAATCTTCCACTCTCGGATGGTAGCTAATTGGGAGTACTCGGGAAATCTCTTCGACGAGCGTTAGATCGAATCGAGCGGAATAGATACATAAACGCTTACCTTTTCGAACTGAAATCACGAGAAACCTGATCAGGTGCTCAAGCTCGCAGACGCGGTACTGTCTGCATATTTGGAAGTATCCTCGACGGGCTACTAGGATCTGTTTTTGCACGTTTCAAGTCACAATTTAGATTCAGATTTGGTTTTGAATTTATGGGTAATCGAACGCGGTAAAGGAACTTTTAACCGAGGCCGGATATTTATCCAGTTTTTCGTTTATCCTCGGGATCTTCCTCGTTTCCCAGGAATCTTATCCTTGACCAAGCGGATTTTATTTAAACGTCTAATTCGCTCGATTGCCGTGCCGCCATTCTCTCGCGTTATCCGCGACCGAGCGAATTTTCCTCCCTTCACCGTTCAAACGGTGGGTCCTCGATCCTCGTTTAACCGACCATTTACTAAATTCGTCGGTCGAATGAGGTCACCGCGCGGAAAATAAAATACTGACTTTAATGCGCGCATAGCTTGTAACGATCATCTTCCCCGCTGTTCTCGCGTAAAAGTAAAAAGCAGCCCGAGACCAGGACGGACGAAATAGCCAGGACGAATTACGCGAGGAACGCGTTGGACGCGGAAATCGATGCGATCCGAATGCCTACAGGCTTATTGGCCGTCGCCTTGCAAACATCTAAACAATGCGACTGCTAACCGTGGAGTTCGAGTATCGGCCCAATATTGACTACCGATTACATCGGTCGACAACGTAGTCGGCGCTCGTCTAAAATCGAATGTTTGCCCCCGGATCAAGCTGACTTGAATCAACGAATAATTTCGAATTTAACGAACAAACGAATCGGATACGCGGCGATTTACTTAAAGAAGAAGCAAACGAAGTCGATGCGATGAACGAAATCGTATGCTGGAAGACGGAAATGACAGTGCGAAACCGTCGGCCCTTCCTTTCGTCTCATCGAGTACATAAATGATCGCGCTAATTGGCTCGGCCTACCTGAGAACGAGTTCAGCGCGAACGCGAACAGCGCGACGGTCCTGCAGAGGAAGGCGTCGCGGTTCACGGTGAACGGCATCCTCTTGCTGGCTGGCGAGCCAGAGGAACCTATGGACTCCATCCACCCCATGGACCGTTCGATGGAAAAATCTCCGTCACTGACCGGCCATTCCACCACTTCTCAACACTGTTCACACGCACGCGATGCGAAAATAGAATCGATCCGTCCGATACGACGACCGAGGAGGAGAACCGTCGGGGAAGAGAAGGGAAGACGAGAAAACGGAACGGAAGAGAAGAGAGCGGAGAACGAAGCCGAGGGAAAGAGAAAGATGGAGATAGTAGGATGAAGGATCGTTTCGCAGAGAGAGGTGCTCAGGACGCGAACTGAGCGATCTTCGGTTAACGATCAGCGCTGGTCAGCAGGTGTCGGAGCGGCACATTATTTTGCACGTTTCGCGCGTACTAATTGAAAATCTATACCGGGACCAGAGAGAGGATAGTCGTCGCTACTGCGGCATCGGGGCCGCGCACCAGCAGGAACCAGGAGGTGCCGGTGCGTCGCTGCTAGTGCCGCCGCCGCCGCTGCTGCTGCTGCTCGCTACCACCGTCGCGATGACCGGGGTGGTGGAGGTGGTACCGTGGTAGCGACAGAGAGGTTTCCGGAGGCGGAATCCGGGGCTGGATGTAGCGGCCGATCGAGCCACAGGCGAGAGGGAACGAGCAACGGGAACTGGCCCGACGGAGAACGGAGACGGCGCGAGGTTCCTGGGCGACTGCGCCGCTAACCGAGTCGATGATCGTTGCAAAATCCTTCCGTCTCGCTCCGGCACTGCGCGCTGCGCGCCACGCGCACCGGCCGTTCGCCTCTTTTCGTCGCGTCGCCCGTGCCTGCGCGCACGAGGGTGCCAACGAAATTGGGGGAAACACGCCGCGTACCGTTAGCCTCCATGATCTTCGGCTGTCTACTCGCTGACCCAGGAGCCGATACTTCGCGGATTTTCACAACCGATTCGCCAACGTTTCATCCCGGTTTTACTTTTGGGATCTTCTTTACCAGAGACTCGATGAAATCGGTCCGAAGTCGGCTATGGATTTATCATTGCTTTGTACAGCTTCGGACAATTATTCTGGACCCACTACTGCTTATGTGCGAGTTCCCTAGCGGGGTAATATTCAAAAGTAGTAAGAAATCTATTGGTTTATGTCAAATTGGTCAATGCTCCGACATATGGTTATGCTGCCAAAGTTTCTGCCTGGAGCATCGAAACATAAACCAATAGATTTCTTACTTTCCAGTAGTACGTCCAGAATAATTGTCCGAAGCTGTACGTACACGGTGCAGGTCCGACCTGTGCGAAGCGTAGGTGTTCACTTGAAATAGGGGAGAAAAATTTCGCATAATTTTCGGGGCACGAATGGCTTGGAACAAAACTCGAGGGACGAGGTAATCCTGAGTCGCGTGCACACGTGGTACGCGTAATACGTCGACAGAAATTTCGTCTAAAATATTCAGCGCCGCTAATTCTCTGGGCGGAGGGCGGAGATGATTACGAAACGATGATCCCGGTCTCGGTGCGTCCGACCCCACGCGGACCTGTTCCACTTACGCGCGGTGCTCTCGTCCACGTCGCAGCACGGCAATTTTCAAATTCAATTTACTCCGCGTACGAAGCTTCAGCCAGATATCGTTAACCCGGTTTTACGTCAAAAATAACTCGTCCTTTGCGCTTCTCACCTTTCTTTGGCGACTAACGGCGTTACGCACGATGCGGTTCGAACTGCTAACTAAAGTTCCATTCAGACTGACCAATAGCCTGGTAAATAGTGGAACGCAGGACGGAATTAGTTACGAAAAACAGACGTACGAAGAGATCTGAATAAAATAAAGTGCGGAGCATTAAAGATTCATAACTTTATTAAGCGTCCTCTCACTAAGGGAGCGAAGTACGAATTGAACGAAACGAGAACTCTGACCATGCAGCCACAGACTCTCAAACTTCGTACCATACTAACCCTGTTTACACGTATAATCACGAATATACTCTGTATATTGTTCGTATGTAAATCGCTATAGCATTCGTTTAAATGTCAATTATTTTGGTTAACTTCATTACTAGGGACGGCGTCTCAGTCAACTTGTATCAGGTGCATAACGAATTACCTTACTTTCCTGATTTCAGCTACCGCGTTACAAATATGTTCGACATTGGAAATTGTACGATAACTTCTCGATCCTTCGTAGAGACCGAAGAAGCGCTCTCGGAAGATCTCGAAGACGCTGGATATTTCCGAATATTATCGTAAAAAGATTGTAAGCCTGTCCGGGAGTGGCACCGCGCGAACAAGTTAACCCAAATCGCTGATCGGTATCGGCACGGGACGATCGCGAGCACCCAACTTTCGCGCTATCGCCTCGTTGATCTGCCGTTTTTCTTGCATCGTTCCCGGCCGCCGCGACCCGAAAGAAGGTCAAGTGTGCCGGGTCGAGTAGTAATCGAGACCCCAGAACGAAGTAAGCGAGCACATAATTTTCCCGCGGTAACTGCCCGCGGCTAAATACATATCTCCTCGAACAAACGCTTCGCCTTCAGCCACTCGGCGGACTTTTCCTAACCGGAATCGTTTTTGTTCCCTCGCTCTCTATCTATCGCGTACGAGCTCGCGAGGGACAAAGGAGCAAGCAGAAACTAATTTGAAATTTCACTTATTCGAAAAAATAGTTTTGGGGAATACAAAGTTCCGAGAGAATCGTCTGCCGGTGGCTTCAGCCGTACGGTCGGTCAGTCATCTGGACATCGCGCTTCTCCCGGTGATGACTTTCAGCGAGGAATCCAGAGTAGGGCGTAACGAGGTTCCTCGAACTTAATTAACGAGATGGTCGAGCCGCGCGCATCGCGGACTTGCGCCTGTGGATTCGAGGCCGGTTGGAGTTTATCCTACGCAAAAGTTTGTACGCTCGTCTAGTTACGGGCTAAACTGGTAGTAGCCCTCAATTTTTACTCAATTCTATTCCCGATGGATTAACGGCTAACCGACGAGGAGACCGAACGGATTACGAGAAACGGGGAACTGATAATTGGGCTTAATTTTTTGTTACCCGCTTAGCTGCTTCATTAACTCGGGAAAAGAGATCGTAGATCGTAGCGCGCGTACGCGGCTATTCCCAATGCGACTTTGACAAAGTGGATTGTCGGATCAGCGACTATTACCATTCATTACCCGCTGGTGTGCTTGACTCGTCGAAACTGGTCAATTTTCGTGCGATTGTGCTGACGAATTCTAAGACCAGGAATTTTTCGTCTGCTGGATTAATTATACGATTATGATATATCTCCGCTACCTGGCCGACTCTCCCGCGCACGCTTCGAGTGACCTAGAGGGACAGTCCGCATCAAGTTCCACCCACACGCATAAGGTAATCAACGCGAGGAGCCTTCTCGATTCGAGTCGCTTCTGAATTGGACCCGGTCCCAGAGAAACGCGCGTTCCGCGCACACCACTTGTTGCGGAAATGATGACGGGCATAGATTCGTTCTCGCGATCGTTAAGGCTCGTACGGTAGCCTCGCGCGATGTGCACGAGCGTGCTCTTAAATAAATTGCAGTATCCTGTACGTACGGAATTTCTGCGACTAAAATCGGTATCCCCGAATTTTCAAGGAAGAACGGAAACTGCTGGGTCGAGCGGAATATTATATCAGTACTACTATAATTGTACATGTTCCAACATCGGTAAGAATGTCGAAGACAATATCCGTTCTGAACGCTGCCCGCTTAACACCAGACTACACAAGGAAGTCATCTTGACTGCTTTTTACTTTCAATTAGAAAAAAATGTTGTATATAACAATACAATTTCTTAGAAATTTCTTTTATTGTTAATATTTACTAATAACCTATTTTGTAACTGTAAATAATATAAGAAAATATTACAAATTAATTTTAAATAAATTTATTTACATATTATTTATTCTTTCACAATGAAACCACTTTGACTGCTTTGGGCAATATAGGCATATACTAGGTTTCAGTCTTTTTAGCGTTAAGCTTGTACAGCTTCGGACAATTATTCTGGGCTTACTACCGCGTATGTGTGAGTTCCCTGGCAGGGCAATTTTCACAAATAGTAAGAAATCTATTGGTTTATGTTTCAATGTTTCGACATATGATTATGCTGCCAAAGCTTCAGCCTTGAGCGTTGACACGCAAACCAATAGAATTCTTACTACTTGTGAATATTGTCCTGCTGGGGAATTCGCACATAAGCAGTAGTAAGTCCAGAATAATTGTCCGAAGCTGTACAAAGCGGTAAACGATTGAAACCATCACCGAGCGCACATGTGCGCCCATAGTCTATATCAACGGACTTATATGCGCCCATGGGCCACAGCGATCGCTTTCGCTGGACGCACATTGCGCAAAGAGTTAAACTAAAATGACGTTCGTCGTGACTGTCTTCGTTCGATCTGACAAAACTAACGAGTCAGCGTGGGTCGGGTAATCGAGTACCAGTTGCGCGCGGAACAAATTTTGGCCATAGTAGCGGCACGTTTTTTTTCTTATTCGTTTATCGAAGCCGCTTTTAGCGGTGACTCGTAGTTTTCTCCATCGCCGCCCCCGGCTAACGCTAACGACTCTTGAACCGAGCGTTTTTCGCTTTAAAACCCGTCTCGCTTCGTCGAAAATTCTCGCGCGACTCTCCACCCATCGAATTACGTCCGACGATTGTTAACTCCTGGTTTCCACCGGGTGAATTTGGGACGCGCCGCGTTGCTTGATAAATCTGTCCGGGAGGGCATATAAGCTTCCTTTCCAGGAAGATCGATAAATCGCTAGGATAAAATTACGGCGAATACTCGGACGTATATCGCGATAAATATTTTCGTCGAATATCCCGGACGCGGAGCACACGTTCGCTCCAGCTGGTGTATCGCACCGCTATGTACGAGCCATGGCCATTGCTACGGAACATATATCTATTATTACGTGCTTCGGGAGGTACATTTTCGTCGACGGAACGTCGAGTATTTGGTAGGGCGCGGCGATACGATTACTCCGATACGCGCAGCTATCGTATTTATTATCGATTGCACCGAACGGCATCGTTTTGCTCGCCGCGGCGTGTATAATTACCAACACGAGCCGAACATCGTTCGGTGAATTAATATCGCGCGGCATTCGCAGTTACGAGTTACGGGGTTCTGCGTCGCCGGTTGGATGCTGGTTCGCATCGGGTCGATGCTTTGACCCTTGACCCATGATTTTCGCGATCGTTGCCACGCGAAAACTCGACACCGGCGACGTTCGGCGAACACGGTCGTTAGACAGCGTAGCTTACTACAGCGTAGCTCGAGTATTCGGGCTGAGACCTGGGACCTACGTCGGTGTCGTTCGACCGAGAAGCAAGTGAACGCATCGCGTGCGTAGCTACACGGTTACACGATTGCATACTCTTAGAGCAGGACCGCGGCCGACGGAAGACGCATGCGCTTATTTATTAGTGGGACCGAAAATCGATATTTGACCTCTCGCTCTCTCCGCTCGTTCCCAGCGAGTACGTAGCTACTTCTTTCGACTCGGTTTCCCGCGAAACCCCCCGCTACGGAGATACGCGCGTATAACCAAAAACCGAAAAATTTTTCCCATACGCGTAACAGAAAGGTATCACCCGAATCGAGTTTCTCCCGGATCCGGGATCGCGTTTCGTTCAACGGAAGGTCGCGAAGGTGGTCGCGAAGCGGCTTGTTACCGGGGTCGGACAGTTTTTTGGCCAGCTAAATAAAACTCGGGAATTCCGAAGGCGTCGGGAACTTCCCTCTTTTATACGCGAAACAACGAGTAACGAGAAGTTGGTATGAATTTAATCGAGACTCGTCGCGTCGCACCGGAGAGAAAATGTTTCGCCTCTCACGGCCTCGTTTTTAATCAACCGAACAAACTGTACATTAACGGGTTCTAAGTAAAATTTGCAGATTCGCCCGAGTAAATTTGCCCAAGCGTCGGATCGCAAACACCGCTGCCGGATGACGGCGAGAGCGGGAGAGGAACGTACCTACTACATCCACCGATCTTTTTTCGATTTCACGTGCGAAACCCGTTTCGGTTTCCTATTCCCATTACCGTTTCCATCCTCGCTCTTGCACGACGAGTCGATAGCGACGCGATAACCTTTTTTATTTCGCCGAGGAAAACGGCATTGCGTTTTCGGGCCTTCGCGCTCCGTGGGGATGGGAACGCCCGGAATCGGTACCCACGCGAGCATTCGGATTTCAGACTTCGTTGCATCGACGTATTTACCAGGAATGCGCATTGTAGATACTTCGGTTCGATGTTTATCCTCGAGAGATGCGAACGCGAAATTTAACCAAGCTTAACACTTTCACGCCCTGAAATTATGCAACGCGGTCAGATAACTGTTAGCACTTAGATTATCTCTAAAAGTATAAGGTTTACGAACAAATTTGTGTAACCGAAGTGATCTAACACACTTGTCACGGTAATAATAATTGTTTTATAGATGGAGGCGCCAAGGAAAATATGAAAATGCACTCTGTCTTCTGAATGATATGACTTGGTGTTTTTATTTACAATCTGATAGAACGATTTAAAAGGAATTCAGATAACTGTTAGCACTTAGATTATCTCTGAAAGTAGAAGGTTTACGAAAAAATTTGTGTAACCGATGTGATCTAACACACTTGTCACGGTAATAATAATTTTTTTATAGATGGGAGCGCCAAGGAAAATATGAAAATGTACTCTGTCTTCTAAAACTTGGTTTTTTTATTTACAATCTGATAAAGTGATTCAAAACGAATATAGTGACCCGTAATGAAGGTGATTCTAGTGCTCTCGTCCGAAGTATCTGTCTCGAAATACGCAGATATTATGCCTGCGAAATTCGATGGTACGTATTCAGGGGAAATAATTCGAAATTTTCCTTTCGACGCGTGGTCGATCCGGCAATCGTCAGGAACAACGCGAACGCCGTTAAACCGGCCGATAAATGCGGCATTAACGCGGTCCACTCGATTCGTTGCGATTAAAACAACGTTTCAACCCTTTCGTTTACGGCCAATCGCGTTGATTCGTCCACGGAATTCGCGGTTTCGCGAATTTCGGCCGGCTTTACCGTTTCGAGCACCGCGCGAAATAAATTAACCAGCCGCTTCCGCGCTCACCCCCGAATTCAGATCTATGTTCGGAATCGAGGTTACGCGCAGGATTTTCACCCGCGAGCGAGTGTAATTGGCTCCGCGCTACGTTTACGTGTCCATCTAATCTACACGCGACGTTGCTCTTTCGAAAAGCATATCCGTGTAGCGGGAGTTCTCTCGCGTCTGATCCGAAACAAGCGAACTGGCAATTATCTTCCATCTGCCAAATTTCTGACCATGACCCCTGCCGGACATTCGGCAGCTGTCTCGTTCCGAGGACGGGGCCGCCGGTCTAAGCGAAAAGCTGAAAGTCAATTGACGCGTGGGTCACCGGGCCCAATTAACGTTCTATCCAGGATTCGTAGATCTCGTTAACCGATCGTTCTATTGTCCACGAAAACAGGGAGCGCACCCGCTTTTCGCTCGTTCTTATCCGAGCGAGGCCGCCGGGAGAATTCTCCGCGAGCCGGGAACACGCGCGGGATTTTTCGCAGTACGATCCGATCGTCGGTGGGTAACCAGCTGGCAGAACGCGCGTCCAACATCGATAGCGTAACGATCGTTCGATGGTCGTTATCCGGCGACGGGGTGGCACGGCAGAACCGTATGTCGTACATTCCACTCGCCAGTGGGACTCCATATTTATGCCGGCGGCTGGCCATATGTGTTTAAATGCCGCCATACGCGTTGCACGGGCCACGTTTCCACGGCCGTGTTCGCCGCTGCGAATTTCCGACCGGGTTACGATTTTTCTTCACCCCTCACGCCCGAGAGGATCAGAAAGTCCGAGTACGGTGAGACGCGTGGCGGGTGATACTACCTGCGTTCGGTCGGAAGCGAACACGGAGACGACCAGAGCCTTTTACGCTACCCCCTCGTTCCGCGAACGGTCCTTCTCAACGCGCCGCGCAATACTTTGTATGCGCACTGTTGGTTTTAAACAGAGAATGTATTTCAAATATAGAACACGCGTTGGAATATACGTATAATTAATACAATGTTATAGTTGACGACCCGTTCAAATTCGCAGTTGACAAGAGATCGATTGACATGACAGATTGGATATAATCGGATATAATCGGATATAATTGGATATAATCGGATATAAAAGACTGACAAAATATTGTTTGATCTATAAAGGCATAGAAACGACATTCTTCTAAATTCTGCGTCCAACAGTGTATTCCAACACCTATTTCCAACACGCACCGAGGAGAGATTAGTAAAGAGTGCCAGCCTTATAGGACCTTGCGGCAGAAGAATACATGGTAGGAATCTGTGCACAAGCGTCAACGTATCATAGAAAGGGATACTAGAGCGTCTTGTGGGATTACAAACGCATTTTAACTTAGGATAGGTTTAGTTACTTTAGATTAAGAACGGAATCATAGTCATGTTTACCGTAACCTTAGTCAGCGTTATCATGTTAGTAGAAACCTCCCTTACTCATCTTGACCGTTGTCCTTACCTACTCATTCCATTCCCAAATATTCCCACTCCTACTTGTTTTCCACCATTTCAACCCCACTTTTTAGCCAGTTTTCCTGGTAGATATAAGACCGACGGTACACGCCGAATTAGGCAGATTTTACTGAAACGTGCTCTACGTGCGCATCTCGCTGTATCGAAATAAAGTTACGAATCTCTAGTGAAGTGTTGAATTGTTATCCTCAACCGGAATCCAACAGTCTTATAGTAGAGATATATATGAATGTATCGTAAAAGTAGTTAAATTCTGATTAATAAACAAATAAAAATATGTGCCAAAGTAGTCATGCTGTGAGATTTCAGAGATCTGTTTTACGGCGCCAGGCCCCCTCAGGCCCCTTTTGCCTGCCGCGCTGTAACACAGGGGCTGGCACTCTACTAATCTCTCCTCGGTGGCCCGAGATGATCGGAAAGTCCGACTACGGTGAGTCGCGTGGCGAGTGACACTACCTGCGTTCGGTCGAAAGTGAACACAGAGACGACCAGAGCCTTTTACGCTACTCCCTCGTTCCGCGAACGGTCCCTCTGAACGCGCTGCGCAATACTTTGTACGCGTCTATTGCCCGTATATGGGCGCGTGGCCCGACGGTCGATCGAAAGCAGTCCTTTTCCCTCCCGCTGGTTTT
>SHCU01000437.1:72575-88938 GCA_004307685.1 Ceratina australensis
ATACCTAACGAACGTGACTACGTGACGCGGTAACGTTGAATCTATCAGCTACATAGCCAAGTACCACGTACGCGACAATAAGATACTCGTCGCGTTTCGCTTTCGTACCGATTAGGCTTCTCGCGATCGAATCAGCTTTTCGTTTACTTATCGCGAATCCGAACTTGATATAATTTCCGGAAACCCGCGGCGTCCGTGTGCAGGGTTTGTTCTCGCGTAAATAAGATAGATAGATATTTCTTTATTTTCCTCCTAGAGGGTGTTCGGGCGTTGCCAATATCACCACATGTTCCTTACGTATTTTCTTTTCCTAATTCTTACATTACTTACTCTGCTTCGCTCTTCTTTTCTCATTCCACTCTTTTCCACGCAGACTTCCGTTAACCGTTTAGTTCCTTCTTTTCTTAATTCTATCTTAACCTAGCTCTACGCTCTAGCTTTACGCTCTAGCTTATATCCTATTCATCACAGGTAGTGTTTATCATTTGTACCTAATCACAAACCTACTATAATTTATGTTATCCTATATATTTTCCAAAAATATAAATCTCTTTCTCTCCTATATTCTAGTTTCTGTTCTCTATTCTATTGTAACTTTCCATCGTTTGGTTTTTGTTTTCTTACCTGTATTTATTATTATCCTAATATGGCTTTTTTTTTCTCAGTCTTTAACCCAGTCTTTTGCACCGTATTTTCTTCTCCCTTTTTCCTTGCCCTTCCCCTCTTTCTTTGCTCTCTTTATACTTCTTTTGTACTTCTGTTTCTTTTTCTTTCCTATTTTCTATATATTAATCCCTGTCTCCATTAGAAATCTTACGATTTCTTTGAGAAACTCCATTTTATCTAAGGTCGCGTGAATAAATCGGTCTCCTCATCCGTCACTCCCCCTTTTGTCCGATACGCGGAACGAAAGGCACTGGAGTGCGAGAAGCGGATCGAACTCGAGGGAGAGAGAGAAACAGCAGCAGCGGAGGTTGTCTGTACGCACATTTACACGGAAGCCAATATTTGCGCGGCGGAGTTGGCATCGGTTTCCTTTGGTCGGACGGACCTCTCGATTCGGCGTCGTATTTATCGTGCAAACGAACGACGATCCCGGGGCCGAATCCCGGAAGTTCGGCTCGTAGGTATCGGGACGGTGGCGACGCTATCAGACGGTAAACGGCGAACTACTTGATCCGGATAAATAAAGCGAAGATTACCCGGGAAAGATACATCCGGCGCGATCGATCCGGACACCAATTTCTCGCTCGATCGCCGTTTCACTCGCGGAATTCTCCGCCGCTGGTGGCAATGTTTAAATGATAGACGACGCGATCGTTTCGCGAATCGGAACCCGTTTCACGGTTTATCGCCGGATATATTTGCCGCGAGGAGTTCATCGGGGGAGATCGTTCCGATTTCTGCGGTACGTACATACATCGTTCCTCTCCGAATATTTTCGATCGATCGAACACCTCGGCAAAGAAAGGAGTCGAGCGTGACGCGTCGACGACGAACGGGGGTAAACTCGGGCATAGTTACGGGAGCTCCGCTCGTTAATCGATCACGGCTGTAATCGGAAGACAAAACATTCCTTCCGGTCCTGCTCTCGTCGCTGGTCGACGTTCGTCGGGCCTGTTCTCGATTTCGTCGCGCTCACCCCCGCGTTCGACGGGGGGTGGCGGGTCCGTTTCACGGATAGGAAGACGAGATAATCCGGTGTAAATACGCGGGCGAACGGATTTATTCGCGACGGATGACCCGACGAGGCGGCCTTAAATAATCCACGGAGTCGCGAAAAGTTCGGGGAAGTCTCCGGGAACTCGGATAATTTCGAGGGACTAGCAGGATATCTCGAAAATTTTCCAGGCAATTTAATTCGATAACGATCGCTGATCTCCTTCGGCGAGACGCGTTTTCACGACGGAAACTTTTACATTTGAGAAACGACCGCGAAACTCGGAGATCGAATACCAGCCGTGAAACAATCTTCTCTCTCCGATCGAAGCTACTACCGTGGCTGCGTGTCGCACGCCTGTGGGCTGACGAAATTGTCAGGGCGGGAAAAGCGAGCTGACTCACGTATTTTTTTCTTTCCTACTGAAAGCCAAATCGAATGAGTCATTTATACCCCGATAATAATCACGAAGGGCCACGCGTTTGTCATCGAGCCCTTCCGACGAGCTCGTCTCGGTCATCCAATTTCCGTCGGCGAACCACAGAGGATGGCCCGCGGTACCGAAAGAATTTTCCCATAGAGACCAAACGACTACGGTACAATTTCTCATCCGTGGCACGTTGCAAAGTTTCCGCGAGGCGTCGCGTGCTTCCGAGCGTTTAAACGGCGACGAGTAATAAAGGGTGTCGCCGGTGTAACGCTAGCGTTGCGGGTCGTCGACGCACGAGACACGCTCACCCTAGAGATTTGCCAATTTCCATGCTACCCTCGTTATTACCTCTGTTACCATTTATTTGCTCGATTTTCGTCAAATGTAGCATCGATGGTAACGAGAGATCTGGTGAAAACGCCGCGACGAACCGAGCCTGGCCCGATTTAAATTTGAAATGAAACTCGGCTACGGGACCGTCTTATCGACTGATCCCTTAAGCGGACATTTAAATCTTCCGCTTTTCGTATCCGATTCCCGGAACCCGCAACTCGGAACTCGGAACGGTTCGACGCTCGTCCGTAGTTAGCTTTTAATCGTGCTTCCTCGCTCGGCGAAGAATTAAACCGTTACGCGTTCCCCTCTGGAATTAATCCTTCGACCAGCTTCCCCCGAAAAACTTCCAATCCCGGCTAATTCGCCGACCGCGGAACGGATTCGAACTCCGAACGAGCCGCCGCCCCGGAAGATAATCGAACGTTAAACGCGGACTTCTGTAAATCGATCCTACGCGTTTCCGTCGTTTCGCCTCGGAAACCGCGCGGCTGCGTTCGAGTATGATAAAATTGCGCGGTAAAGTAGAAACAGGGAAGAGAGGTATAATAGCGAGCGCGCGGCGTGTAGCAGGCTAGCTAGCCTGATTCGGTTCCGGCGGTCACCCGGTTCCGTGTGCGCGAGAGAGGAGGGTGGGACGCGAGGAAGGAAGGAAATTCCATGGAACGGCCGTGGAACGATAAGTTTTGCGGATGCAACGTATCCGGTAATTTGGCATTGTCGGTGATGGGCGCACGGTGCGTCGTCGTCAATGGGCGCACGCAGGTAGAACGACGCGTAACGCCCTCCTTCTGTCCTCGTCTTCGACAATTTCCGATCGTCGCGTAAAAGTCTGCCCACGTTTCCATTTTTCTCAGAATCTCGGCCGTTCGCATCTAGCGTATTATTCGTGAAGTAACGAAATTCGGATGCGCGATGCGTACTCACGAATAATTACTGCCTCGTTCCGCTTGTACGTGCCTGAAGTTAAAACCGTGAAATGAAAAATGCGAGAATTTATACTGCAGATTTTACGATCGTCCAATGCGAATAAATATGGAAAACGGACTTAAGTCGGTTAAAGCCCGTCCGATCGACGCCGGGCGATGTCCTTCGTCCTCGTTTTTACCGGAGTAGGCGAGAAAGGGACGGGAGAAACACGGTATCGAATCACGGCGGCTATAAATTTCCCGGGCATTATTTAATTAAATCTCACCCGTAATTTATATATTTATGCCGTCGGTTTTATTCGCGAACCGGTTAATCTGTAACCTTAACGCCGGATCGATTCGTCGCGTAATTTACGTGAAATGTTAGTTTATTATCAGACTACGTGCGTTCACATTTTGTTTGTTGTTCCCGCTATATTCGCTCGAACGAGGATATCCTCTGATCTCGCGGCTCTCCGATCCGTCTGTTAGCTAGAGATAAGATGAATTTTACACGTTCTCGCGTCGTCGCATTGTTTGATCTGTTAACGGATCGGAAATTCGACTCGCGCTTCGGGTTACTCGTTTATTTACTTTCGAAGGTACACCTTCGGACAATTATTCCGGACCCACTACTGCTTATGTGCGAGTCCCCTATTGGGACAATATTTAAAAGTAACAATAAATCTTCCCCAAAAAAAATACCTTTTCGTTAAAAGGTACAAAACTAGGCAAGTTTGAGATGCTCGAATCCTACAATCAATAAAACTCAGTGAAATGAGATTAAGATGCGCGGACTCTACTCTCAATTTTATCTCCTTCCATTATTCTATTTCATTTCAACCGAATTCACGTGAAACAACTATATTATTGTCAAATTGAGGACTAGAAATTAATGATATCGCAGCAATGGTTGTTGTCAAGTTTTACAATTATTCCATTTTTCATTTACATAAAACAAGTATGTTATTGTCAAATAAAGGACTAGAAATTAATGATATCGCAGCAATAGTTGTCGTCAAGTTTTACAATTATTCCATTTTTCATTTACATAAAACAAGTATGTTATTGTCAAATAAAGGACTAGAAAGTAATGATATCGCAGCAATAGTTGTCGTCAAGTTTTACAATTATTCCATTTTTCATTTACATAAAACAAGTATGTTATTGTCAAATAAAGGACTAGAAAGTAATGATATCGCAGCAATAGTTGTCGTCAAGTTTTACAATTATTCCATTTTTCATTTACATAAAACAAGTATGTTATTGTCAAATAAAGGACTAGAAAGTAATGATATCGCAGCAATAGTTGTCGTCAAGTTTTACAATTATTCCATTTTTCATTTACATAAAACAAGTATGTTATTGTCAAATAAAGGACTAGAAAGTAATGATATCGCAGCAATAGTTGTCGTCAAGTTTTACAATTATTCCATTTTTCATTTACATAAAACAAGTATGTTATTGTCAAATAAAGGACTAGAAAGTAATGATATCGCAGCAATAGTTGTCGTCAAGTTTTACAATTATTCCATTTTTCATTTACATAAAACAAGTATGTTATTGTCAAATAAAGGACTAGAAAGTAATGATATCGCAGCAATAGTTGTCGTCAAGTTTTACAATTATTCCATTTTTCATTTACATAAAACAAGTATGTTATTGTCAAATAAAGGACTAGAAAGTAATGATATCGCAGCAATAGTTATTGTCAAGTTTTATAATTATTTACACTTAAAAACTGTACGCTAATTAATTCAAGTAGACAATCGGTTAATGAGTTAATTATTTGAAAATTATTCGCAAAGGGTAAAGTCGCGGCACAATAACGCCGCAGCATATAAATCCAACGTCGCATCTTTTTCTTAAAACTGCCTCGTTGATTGTGGCGTTATTGCGCTTACGCGTAAGCAGTAGTGGGTCCGGAATAATTGTCCGAAGATGTACACGCTCGTTAACGGTGCTCCCTGCAACCGTGCAAAATAGTAAGCGCGCCTATGAAAACGTCATCGATTCCCATCGAGGAAAGGCGTAGGGCGTACGTTCGATCCCCTTGGCTGGCTCACGGTGTCCTTTATTACGATCATTAAAACTCCTCTCTTTTTGCGCTGGCACGCGTGACCCAGGGGCGCGTGAATTGAACGCGGGGATTAAAGAAGTCCCGGAGGAGTACATACATCCTACTTTCGTTTCGACTTTTGACTTTTTTGACTGACTACACCGTACACGTCGCTTGGCCGTATATTCTCTGCGAATCGGGAGCACAGGAACCGGCGCGGTGCGTCTTCGTTCGTCAACGAGGTGGACGTTGCCTAGACGGCGACCCCGGTGATCGACACGCGACACCGTTTGCCCTTTGCGCGAACGCGCGGGTTCTTTACGACTTGTTGTTAGATGCGTGGCTGGTAGTCGACGGCGGCTGGCATATGCCCGGCTTCGCTCATGGGGACGGTATACGATTTCCGTAAAGCGATACCCGGGAGAGCCGGGAACTCGGGAGTCGGAGCGAAATTAAGTGACCGGCCAGACGCACCTGCGAGATTCCCTTTTCTCTGTCCGTTTCGTTTCGTTTCGTCTCGTTCGATTCGATCCCAGGGTGGGAAGGGCTTCTTTTAGGGTGCCGATCGTCGGAGATATCCAATTGTCCCCGCGGATTTCTCGCTTTCCACTCTCGATTCCGCGCTCGTCGAAGCCATGGATTAGACCGCGTTGCGTGCCCCTATGGGGTATCCCCGGGAATAATCCGTCAACGAGTTTCACGTGACGCGACGCGAATTAACAGCACGGTTAGAAGGGGATACGCGAGATGATTGTCCAACAATTTCTTGCGACTCGCGCGGTGGTCGAGATTTGAGTTTCGTTGGAGCTTCGTCTTTTGATGTCGCGCTGACAAAGGAAACCATGGTACCGCGCTTATTTGCCTGTTTCGGGATTAATTCCGAGCGATTAGCGAGAAGGTCCGTTTGTTTCATTAACCGAGAAACGAGTAAATCGCACGGTGGTGGCAACGCTCGTTTCCTTCTCGATTTAATTTTCGCCGCGATTTTCGTACACGAATCAGAAGCCCGGAGGCCGGGGCACTCGAAACGGTGCCAGCGGATAAGATATGTTCCTTCGATAACTGTTATCAAGAGGGCGATCGTCGAAGCGAGTTAATTTTAATTCGATTTCGACTTTCCACCGTTTACCGTGCAAATCGAAATTGGAACCCTGGAAGGTGGTAGCTGGTTAAAAGAGGAGGCGAGGGAGGCTTCCCCGTAAAGAGGAACAACGTCGTCGACCTAATTAACGGAAACGCAAACTCGGTTGGGCGTCTACGTACCTCTATATCTGTACACACACCGATTCTCTCCCTCTGTTTGGAACGTAAAGTACTCGGCGCGAACCGCCGACCCCCGGATACGATAAAAGCGAGCGTGTGCGCGCTTATTCATCCCCGTTCCTTGCCACCGCTGCTGACACGCGGTTATTCCGGGTTACCAGTAGGTAGACAGAAATCGGTGGAGGAACGGTATATACGCTCGCGGGGGCGTCGCCGGACGCGGGTGTCTGTTCTGCTGGGACGCGTGTTCCCTGCGACTGACTCACTGCGTTCGAAACAGACCCCCTGCCGTTCGATATGCACGAGTTATATCACCGGTAGCGCAACGGGAATGAATCATATTCGGCCCACCCTTCGCTCCGCGGGAAGAAAAGGAACGAGCTCGAACGGAGCACGGTCTCCCAAGAATCGTCTGCCGACGAAATTTTATGAAGCTCGAGTCTGATAGTCCGGGTGCCCGTGACATCAAATTTTCACCGATTTCGTCGCTTATATCCTTCTGTTAAACCGAAGAATAAAAATAATTTAAAGCTGTCACGTACACGTAGTAGTAATATATCATAATAATATATGATCAACTCTTTATTTCAGCTTTCCGTCATAGAAATAGACTTTACATTTAGCTTTATACAGCAGATTTGCAAAAACACCTTCTCCATACTTCTCACAGATATCTTTCCACCCTTATCTCTTCTCTTCTACTCTATCTATCTAACTATCCTATTTACATGTTTACATACTTACATCTATACACCTGTTTCTCTATTTAACTATTTCTTAATAAAATTCTACCCTCTTTGGTTTCCAATGATTATCTACGTTACATCTCCTGACCCCTCTCATCCTTCTCCTGCCTTCTACATCTTTCTCTGACTTCCTGATCTATTGTGTTTACATTATTTCTCCATTGCCTTCCTCGTTTCTCTACTCATTTTACCCTCGAACGTTTTTCCGATTTTCTCTTCTCTTTTCTTCTCCTTCTATCCCTTCTCACCATACTTTCACAACCATGCATTCTCCTATATAAGGATCCAGATTCCTTCTCCCCTTGCTGCACAATTTACAAATTCTATCTTCCTCCTCGGTCTAGTAAATGTTTTCAATATTCCCACATCTCCATCTCGTCGCTGTCCTGCTCTTCAAATATTCCTTCAGTGATTGCTTAATCGCATTCTTATGCCATGGATTGTACCTCGATTCCCTTATTTTGCCTTCCTTCCTCTATTTTTCAGCAGTTTCCAACTTGATTTTTCTTTTTCCATTCTCTCCTCTGTGAATTTTTCCCCAAATCCTAGCCCAAACATACATACAGTAGTATATAATTGAAAAGTCTGAAACATGTAAGAAATAACAGACTCTTTGGCTGGAATATTTACTACTACTACTAACATTTTATCGATTAAAGATAAATTACATTAAATGTAAAAAAAATCCCATGCAATCTTCATCGTTCGCAACAAGTAAATTAGTGTTATTAAATTTTACATGCCGATTTCTGTCGCGAACTGTAACATCAGATCTCGGAATCGTGACCTTTTCTGACGCGCCACCATATTCGATTGGTACACTTGCTCGATTCACGTTATCCGGTTCGCAGCGAACACGTTAACGGAGGAACGACACTCGAACCCTTTTTACAGTCCCGCGCGTTTTCCCGGCACCCGATCTTTCTCTATTTCTTTTCTAGCGCCCGGCGTCCCGTCTTTTCACCCTTCCGCTCGTTATCGAGCCTTCTTATCTCTCTTTGATTCTCTTCTCCGTCTTCGTACTTAACACGGTACCCTCCGCTTTCACCGGCGACGAAGCCACGCCATTTACATCGCCATTCACGATTCAGCCTGCCCTTCTTTCTTATCGTTTCCTTCTCTTCTGTCTCCTTTAATAACCACTCGCTCGCTATCTCTCCTATAGACAAACGGCGCGATTCTTTCTTCTCCTTTTATATTCTCTGCCGGTGCTCCTTCGACCCTGGACACCGCGATTCTTCGCCGATCGCGAGAAACATCCGAGGTAACGAGCGATCTCCCCGGCGTCGGTGATAGGAAAATATTTGCTCTACCCCGAAAGAATATCCCCACAGACTTGAAGCTTCGCTGCCCAGAATTTAGGGAATTCGCGATTCTTGATCACGACCCACAGTCATTCGCGTCTGCCTCGACTGCCCGTTCGTTTCGTCGTTGTTTCGATGCCCACAGCTCTCTTTGCGACTGGGAGCAGATATTGTCCGAAACGTTTGTCGAATTCGCCGAGACCCGCGCGACGCTGACGCGGAGGAAGATCGTCGCGTGTAAACCGCAATCCCGTATGGACATCGCGGAAAGGGACGAAGAAATTCGTCCGGCTAGTTTCGCGCGTGCCGAGCTCCCGTGCGACGCGACGGGCGGCAGGCACCGATAAAAGCGGGCCAGCCTCGGAAATAATTGGATCGGTTTTTGCCGCTGTGAATCATGACCCTCGACAATCGGAGGAACAAGACTTTTTCACCGTTTGCTCTCGCGCGCTTTTTCGGACGAGATATTGCGCGCGACATTGGTCCTCCCTTATCTTCGGAGAGCGCCACTATTTTCCTGCCGCCGGATTATAGATAGAAGACGAGCCAACCCAGATCGTTCGCGTTTCATCGATTGTTTCGCTCGTTCTCCCACCCACCGAGCGATAAGGTCATAATTGATCCTGCCGTTAATACGAGTTTTCAAGAAGCCGTAACTCTACGGTAGTTAAACAACTCTTTCCGGAATCGTGTTACGGCGCGGTGGTACGAAATACGTGAAAATTACACGGTTTTCGGGTCGGAGAATCTGGAGGTAGAACAAAGTTGTCCGAAGAACAATTTTCCGGACTTGAGACTCAGATTAAACCGCCTCGAATTTACGCGAACGAGGCTGATTCTAGTCTACGAACGATCTTCCTCGAACGTGAGATGACCGTAGGGTTTGTACGATTCGAGCTTGAACCGTGGTCGAAAATTTTCACCGCTGGAAAAGAGATCGCTTAAAGAGCCATCCGGGTTAAATGCCAATTGAATGGAATTGTTCACTCGTTGCAGGAAACTGAGTACGATTCGCGAACGCGCGTGAGAACGGCTTCGGGCGACGCGCCGGTTCGTGCGATTCATCGGCAACCGCGATTATCGCTGTCACGCTCCGATCGTTCTCCGTGTCGTTCCCCGCGCGGTGTTCAACTCTCTTTCCCGTCTCGTTAAACGTCGAACGTCACGCGACGTTCTCATCGCGCGGTTTCATTATCCGTTTAAAGAGACGCTTTTCCTAATAGAAAGACCGCGATCCATCGCCGATGTTTCAACGGGCAACGTTTCGTTTTCAGATGTGCTCTCGCTACGGATGCTGGAGCTGGTGGTGCCCCAACACGTGGTCCGAGGTCAAAACATAAGATTGGAGTGCAACTTCGACCTGGACGGCGAAACGTTGTACTCGGTGAAATGGTATAAAGACGGGAACGAGTTCTATCGATACGTACCGCAGGACAGGCCGCCGGTACTGGTCTTTCAGCTGCCGGGTGTCACGGCGAACGTAAGGAATCACTTTGTATTGATTTTTTCTTCTCTCCCCCGTGCTTCCCGTAGCAGAGCTCACCCCCTCCCGTAGCTCGCGCCACGCCACCACCGCGGCCATGCCGCTTTCTATTTAAAGCGCCGACGTATTTTTTTCTCTTTTTTTTCGTTCTTCGTTTTTATCACGCTCTATTATCCGGTTCCTCCTGCAGAGCTCAGTCCGTTTCCTGTCCGGTGCGCAATTTACTTTAGCTGCAATTACAAGCAACGGTGCATGTCCCGTTCGCCGATAAACGAAAAGCGTAGTTTTAATCGTGCTCGTAATTATTTTCTCTCTGCTAATCAGATTCACAATTCCACCGAGAGATCGGTCGTGCTCCATTCCGTCAACTTGATGAGCACCGGAAGGTACAGATGCGAGGTGTCAGCCGAAGCGCCGTCCTTCCAAACGGTGTCCGATCACTCGGACATGCTGGTAGTGGGTAAGACATTTTTACGAATCGTTCCATCTCTTCCCCGTCGTCGGTTTATCTTCCTGAGCCCCTAGAACAGGAAGTGTTTTTTAACCTAACGCAAATACCGCTACTCCATCCGTTCAACCTTAAAATAGATATCGTTTCTTTTTACCCGGTGACATTCTTCGATTCGCGGTAACTCGCGTTGAGAGCTACGCGTCACATCGGAAAACCCTGCATTTCTAACGACAACCGCTTGTTTTCTAAACTCAGAAAGAAATGAACGAAAAAAACATGAACTTACAGCTCTACCGGAAGACGGGCCCGTTATCACCGGCAGACCGGGGAGACCTCGTTATCAGGTCGGTGACGTGGTGCGGTTCAATTGCACTTCGGCGAAGTCGAAGCCAGCTGCCATGCTCAGCTGGTTCATCAACGGGGAGCCCGTAAGTATGCGAAGGACGCGATAATATTTTCGTGGGAAAAGTAGACGCGCGAACATTTTTTCTAACGCTTCCCACTTTAATTACCCTCCCAGTCTGCCAGTTTATCTCCGCTCCCGTCTTACCGTCCGCGCTACTACCCGCTGTCCACTTTGCTCCGGCCGTCTATATTGATTTTCGAAACGAGCATAGCGTGTTGTTGCATTAAGGAACGGTATTCCGTTAATTGGACGAGCGAGGCAGATCGTTTAAACCAGCTAATTGAAGTGTTATAAATGGTAACCGTTCGCCATCATCGTAGATTGGCCCTATGGGCACCCGCCAACGATCGACGTTCAACGAGCAGCGAGTGAATCTCGTCGGCTTCCAATGAATATCAAACCGTCGGTCGATCGATTAGCTACGCGTAACTTTATCTCGCGCTGACCGCTTTAAGAAATTTCCTCCGAGAAAGTGAATCCCCCGTAATAGCGCGCGTGAACCTCGCGTTCGACCAAACGTTGTTCGTAAAAGAGGCGAGTGTCGCAGATCGGGTAAACCGTAAACGGAAGTCGTAATTTAAACCCACCCGCGGCGGCCGCTCGTCCAGATGGAATTGCAAATTGACCCTGTGCCGGCCGTCAACTCCTCGCCGGGGTGAGGGGCAGGCCCTTTATTTTTTCTCTTCTTTTCGGATCGTTTCAGGTCGACACGCAATACTTGAGGGGACCTCACATCGTAGAAGTGGATCGCGAGGGTCTGGAGACGGCGGTGCTGGGTCTGGAGTTTCGTCTGCGTACGAAGCACTTCAAGAGGGGTGACTTGAAGATCAAATGCCTGGCGACGATAGCGACCGTATATTGGAAATCGAACGAGCTCAGCATAGAGGGTGAAAGGCCCCTCAAGATGCCGGTCATGGAGAGCAGGGAGACAAGGGCGCAAGGCCACACGCACGCGGAACATATCTTAGGAGGTAAGCGAAAAAGTAAGGATGGCCGACGCCCTCCTCTGTCGAGCGCGTGCGACGTAATTTCTTAGCCGGACTCGTAAAGAGCGGAGTTACTTCTTGGGACGACGGGGAGCATGCAAAATGTAGAACGTGGGCGGGGAACAACGACGGTTTCTCGCGAAGAAAATGCTCGTTCCCAGGGAGAAAGCACTTTCGTGACACCGCGTCTCGCTAAAAGAGATGCTGTCTACGGCGAAGTGTACGTGTATCCTGTTTCGTCGAAACGTTAATCCCCAGAGATCGATGCCAAGAAAAAAAGATCCGACTGTTCGAATTGTTCAGAGTCAGCGAAATAGCCGGTTAGAAAAACCGTGACGAATGGTCGAAGGCACGTCCGTTTGCCAACAATTTGCTGACTTACGGTTGCCCGATTTGTACGTCAGTAGCAACGTCTACCTTCGTTGTCGGTGAATCCGCGAATCCGCGTACTCTATACGTACCGATCGAGTCGAAGAGTAGAGGCGCGACCTTTAAGGTTTTCTCGATGCGAATCGCGTCGCGTAGACCGCTAACGACCGTTCTTCTCGCCTTCCTTTTTCGTTGCATCGCGCGACCAAACGATTCGATTTTCTTGTTGCAGGAAGTGGAAGCAGCGCGTTGGTACCCTGCTGCGTCTTAGTGGTAACGACGAGTCTATTGATTCTACGATAAGGAGAAAAAGAGGGACCGCCACCGCCACTTTTCGAGCTCATCCTTTTTCCGGCCTCTGTATTCGTGCGGCGCTCAACGCGCAGGAGACCGCGGTGTATTAAATTATCCGTGTTGTTTCTATTTTTTATAATCGCAGTTAGCGGAGATAGTCGGACGGCTAATACTGTACCGTATTCTTGACGACGGATATAAGTCGGCATGTTAGAACGTTAGGGGATGAATGTGTAAATTCGTACTTAGGGAATCCACTCCTAAATCTTTACGTACCTTCGATCGATTTTTGTATACTTTATACTTTTAACGTTGCCCGGTCACCCAAGTTGGCGTCGAACATGTTATATAGTACGCGTACGTGTCCTAGGAAATATCTAATGGTCGTTTCTTGATCGTTTTTAAAGAAGGTGCGCAACGATTTACGGAAGAAGAACTCGTAAGAGTTTTATCCCAAATCTGAAGTAGCTTCCATCGGAAGTATCCGTCATCTTCGGACTTTTCCAGTAATTTCGACCGTTCGTACTTTTCCTTTCCCCCCTTACCTTTGTCTGTTTTGTCATTAGAAAAGGAAATAACGCTCGACTTGCCTCTCGGTTCTCAGCGAGGGGACAGTCGAGTTAACATTTATATTCTAATCGTGTAAGCGAATTCACGTTGCGTGCGTGTTTTGCGTGTGTCAGCGTGCGTGTGACTGTGTGTTTCTATCGTTCGGTCAAAGAGAACGAGGAAAGTTTCTCTTTTGTCATAGCTTTTATCAATCTAGTCGCTATTAATCAACTGCAGAGATACATAATAATACGTTATCCTAGAAATTATTAATCGCGAGACGCGTGCACGCACGTTTGTGTGTTTTACCAAAGAACATTTCGAAGCATCTCGCGCGTTAACATAGACGGATAAGTAACATTCCTGATTGTCGGGGTACGAGTGTAAGAGCGGATAATATTTCGCGTAATCCTAAGGTATTTTCAAGTAAGATCACTCTGTATATATGTACATAAATCTATTGAATCTGAATTTTATCTTAATTTAATCGGTCGTCCTTGAGACGTGGCGTGATGGACAACTGAACACTTATAGATTAGAATGAAGTACCTAAGTTTTAAGTATAAAATGATTGTAAAAAAGAATACAAAGTAAAAAGATATGATGCGAAATGTTTGGATGTCAAACAGCTTGCGGTGATCAAAAGTCGGTAGTGGTGGAAAGGCAACCATCAATGAAAAACCGATGTCGCTTTCTTCGAGGCGCAGCTTGAAGATACTTGTCCGGTGATTTAGCAAAAAAACTAGAAATCTTTTGCGTCCCTTTCTCCTTCTCTGTCTCTTCGTCCCAATCGACGGGTACCGCCTGCTTCTCTAAAATGATTTCAGCGGTAGACCAGCTGAATCTGACGATGCTCGGAAAGCCGAATACGTTATCCATGTTCTCCACCAACCACTTCTTGGTCTCCGGATCGTTAGGATACCCGCTACCAAACTGACTCGATATCGAGCCTTCGCGGAACTGCCAGGCTCTTATGGCGTGATCGCGGGACACCTTCGCGCAGATACTCGCCGCGCTGACAATCGGATACGTTGAATCCGCCTTTTTTTCCACCCTAATTTTTATATCCGGAAAAATGTTTTCCAGCTTGGCCTGATACTTCTCAGGGATACCCACTGTGTCCACGTAGATCTCGGTAATTTTTACTCCGCTCTCGATAACTTTCTTCGCTAGATTGATCGCGGAATTCATCGACACTTGGTTCAGCGACGTCTTTGCGCGCCGGTACATGCTGTTCGAGATCGTGTTTGGAGATATCGCGTCCACAGCCCAGCCGATCTTCTCGCGTTCATCGCACACTTTATCGAAAATCACATCTCTCTTCTGTTCGGTTAAACTTTTCGAATCGGCGCAACCGATGTCAACGAGAAGCTGCTTCTCCGACAAAGGCGCATACGCCACTCCGTAAACCAGTGGCCCGAGAACTGGTCCGCGACCAGCTTCGTCGATACCCAGCTGACACGGCTCCCTTTTGCATGCCTCAGGTATCTGAATAATAGTTGAATTCCGTTAAATGGCAGGTTCATTCGTTCGAAGTCATAGATATCAATCTATGTAGTTTCGGCGTGACTTCGTTAGCAAGAAACACGAGACTGAGGTATCTCAATGAACACGGCTATGACATTCTTTGTCCTATCTAACAATATATTCTGATATACCTCTGACAAGTAAAGATTATCGACGGTATGATCCCAGGCTTCGAAGTACGGGGTTAAGTCATCTTTGCAGCTAATTTTAGCCGCTTCTCCGTCGGAGCGGACAGCTGTCTTCATCGATTCCGTTTCGTTAACCTCGTCCATCGTCGTTGCGTTTTCGCGGCACTTTCCAGCTCACCCAGCTCCTAACGCCGATTGGATACTGGACCTTCAGGCAGTTCAAACTTCGATTCATCGAGGTTAATTCTTTATCCATTCGCTGGTAACGAGCCGACGCGCGGAATTAATCCCGCTACTCTACGTATCCGATGCACGGTATCATGATTTTTCTTAATAACTCGATAATTAACGTGGTATCAAGGTCCCGTGTGCATACCTACATATAGTACGCGTTTCTCTTGAAAGGACGGTCGCGTAGCTACACTCATGAAAAAGCATCTTAAAGTTTGATAAGTGCGTATAAGATGGCGGTTCGACTATTCTTTCCACGTGACGATCGAAAGAGGATTGAATCGCGCAACATGGAATCGCCCGAATCGCTTGCAGGTTATCTGGCAAACAAGAAATTGGGTCAACGGGACTCGATTCGAATCGAAATCTCGAAACGTTTCTGACTCGTGACACGGTCGCTGGGTGTCGCCCTGGTTGCCGCATCGACGAAACGTGGGGTCAGGTTTGCACGTCTCGCGGACGATCTATCGCGAACTGCGACTGTGAGTGCAGGGTACGGTGTACGGGTACGGGTACCCATGTCCATATTCGTATTACCCATCATTATATTAATTGTTTGCGGGGCTCCTGCATTGGGGTCGACGTCGAACTCATCTCGATTCGAATGTGCTTTAAGTATTCCTTCGGTCTACATATGAAAACGCCCGAAGTATCCGCGGTTGTGGCGTCGAGGAACGATTGAACGCGGAACAATCGCCGTTGCACGATCGTGAACGAGCCAAGGATTCGTATGATCGATAAATATGTTTGTTAGTACGCACTCGTTACGCGAGTTGGAACCTTGATCGTTCTCGCAAACGACGAGCTGATATGCTGCTACGAATTCGACGAGGAAAGGTTCTCGAGACCAGCGAACGGGAGACCGAGTGCTACTCTTAGATGTAAATACGTGCGTAAGTACGTACGTATTCGTACGAGTCGGACGAGCGGGCAAAAAGGAAAGAAGAAGAGAGGCTCGGTGGAAGAGATAAACGAAGAAGGACAGTTAACCGCGTGTGAATCACGAAACGTACTTCGACGAAGAATTTTTCAATTTCCAAGCACGAACGGATCGAAGCGAGATACACTGATAAGGGGAGAGAGAGAGAGAGAGAGAGAGAGAGAGAGTAACAGAGACAGAGCGCGCGCGAGAGAGAGGGAAGGGGAAGAACTGGAGAAAGGAAGAAGGAAGGGAAGTATCAGAGCCGAGACAACATCGCACGTCGATTCAATTTTTCAAATTCAACTATTTTTCCG
>SHCU01000440.1:0-12837 GCA_004307685.1 Ceratina australensis
GCGACACAGTCTACTTGTTCGCTTCAGCGAGAGTAATTATTTTTAAATATTTTTTCAATGAACGAATGTATATATATTCATATTTGAAAACGATCATAAATATGAATTAAATATCCAGTTTTTTGCATGTGATTTAATATTACAGTATTACCAATGGCAGAAATTTAAGGAGCGGTTATCCGATGAAACGTAGGCGTTATATTTCTTTCTTGTAAGGCTCTTTTAAACGCTTGCTGAAAGCTTGTAGAATTGTTCTCTAAATAAGTAAGTATGTATTAGACCTAGCTTTATGAAATCAATATCGTGTCAAACACTAACAGCTGGAAAGGAATATTCTCGCCTTAAAGATCTTGGCACTAGACTGAAAGTCACGGACACTAGTTTCACTGTTTAAAAAATTTATCTACGCCGTATTAACATTTCCATGTTTCTGTTTAATAAATTTTTGCCCCGTTTATGTAAAACGATTCTATACGAGCGCGAGGAGAAAATTTGATGACATATAAATTTCATGAATTTGAAATCTCAAAAGCCTGTGGTTTACATAATGATTAAACAATTATTGAACAGGTCAATGAGCTGTATCGTAGCTAAATCGTTCGATTATATGCGCGGAATTCATATCTTTTGATCCGCTAATTGGCAACCATGTTTTAACGTTTCATGCATTTCTATCAAATGTGGTCATTAGTCATGTATTACTTCCCTTGTTATCCTTGTAACTGATCTATCGTGAAAATTCATATGCATTACTTCGGTGATCCTCTGATTTCTTATTCTCTCTTTTTGTTCGTCAATTAATTACGGACCATCATACAATTTCACAATGTCGATCAACGTTAACCAGTGAAAATTCTGTTATTCTATTTTATCTTTACGTTATAACGTTATCCTTACATTAGAATAAATGATACCTTTGGGAAAAATTCGTCTTCATTTGAGTGACGACAAAATCCGACGCTTAATTTTGTAGGCTTTCGTCTTTCAATGTTGCTAATAAAAAATAATACGTATCAAACAATTTTTTTTAAGATTTGTATCCGATGAAAATTGGATAAAAATCTATATTGCTCTGTTAAATTAACAAACTATATATCTTTATATTGTGGAATTTATTAAAGTAAATGTAGTAGGGTATTAGTATAATATAGAATTGTGGCGACAAACCACGGCATTTCGTGTCGGAAATTCCTGAGAATTCTAACATAACTCGCGAGTGAAGGGTGCCGATATTGGCGGGGACGAACAGCAAGTTCGTAGGGATGGCAGTCGAATCGAGGTAGTTAGGAGGGTAGCTTGCCATTTGTCAGCGTAATACTCGGGTGTGTGAACGCGGAACGCAGGACACAGGGAGGGTGGGTCGCATCCTGTCGTAGAACCATTTCACCAGGGTATATCCGGGACTCGGATATGGGTCTATAGGTATTCGTGCCAAGTTAAATTCGCCAATCCACATCTACGTGTAAGGTGTTTCACATCGACATTAATAAAATGTTGACAGCCAATTTAAGATGTTGTTTTGAATAAAAAATCTTAGACAAACAATTATTTCATTTACTTTATTACATCAAGACTGACACTGGCGTATCTGTTGATCAAGTTTTATATTAGTCTTTCTTCGCGATTATCTAGGAGTAAAGATATACTTAAAACGCTGGAGTAATCACATGATTTTCCTAACATTTGTTAATCAATTTTTCATGTTCTTTTATTGTTTGGTTCTCATTTTATTTAAATCCATTTTCAACATGGAAGTAATTAAATACCAAGGTACACTGACTACGATATTTGCTACGATATTTGGAGTATTTAATGTTGCAATTATCTATAAATATAAGAGCGAAAAGTTGATTCCTTCGAGAATAGAATTCTGATTATCACGTATAAATCAATTGAATAGTCTGAGTATACTTGAAATCTTACATAATATTCATGTTAAGACAAAGTCCATAGGATATGCGGGCAAGCAATGCGGGATGCAGCTCCTTAATACTAGAGAACAAACCCGTATATGTATGCCCTTCTGAATAGATCGACTGTCGGTTCCACGTTCCTATGATATAATACATGTCGATTATTACTTCGAGACTGAAAGAGATTTCGAGTCTCTCTGGGTTTAATTACAATTTTCAGACTTTACACAAACATGGTTATACATAGCGAGTCAGTCAGTAAGGTAAATATTGGCTATTCGATGAGAAATTTTCAATCTAAAGTCTGACGTATGTACGTGCAAGCCCTCGTTCTACACGCAACGTTAGTGAATGAAATGTGTCTTTTGAAAAATTCATTCTTTTACGTAAAAAAAATTTATCACATCTACGAAGTTTTCTAATTGAAAATCAATGAAGAGCTAAAACTAAATAATAGGGTCAAGTGTTCGGAACATTAGACTACATGCTTACATATAAGATGTCGCTTTACAGTGAGGAATATCATTCCCGTGCGACGTTTCTGCGATAAGGCAAACGATTTAACGAGCCAAATCGTTGCGTTATCGCAGCGCTGCCCACCGATAATCACGTCACAGAATTTATTATTCCTTCCCTTCGCGATTCTTCAGTGACGAACTTCCGCTAACGACTACTGCCAATTATTAGCTCTCCTTATCGTGGCTACGAAAATTATTTCGTCGGGAACTGTTTTTCATTCCCATACAAGACGCGTGATGACAATTTTTTCTATCTTCTCGAAAGAGAGAGCAACAGAAAAATATATTTATCGTCGTAGATAATGTACACTAAAAAGATCGGCTACAATCTTCGGCTTCGATCGCCAAAGTTTCTTCGTTTAATGCAGCACTGCGCTTAGCGATTGAAATGTTTACTGATACTCATAAGTATATTGGTTTTTCAAATGTATTAATATTTAGTGTGAAAAACATTACTTCTCTAAAATTCATTTTTATCCTTCACGCTCTGATGTTTTTAGCAAACAAGCGTTCGATTATCCCATCGATCTTTTCTTTATATCCTTCACGAGTGTATGATGTAAAAAATGTTGACAGTGAAGAGGATGGAGAAAATATGGAATAACACAGCGAAATATCACGAACCACGAAAGTGCGGGTCCTTCCATTAAACATTGCTTACGCTAACAAAACACAGAATGTTGTATGCTCTTGTTTGTATGTAGAGCTGCAGTATGTTAATCGCCAGGTATCGAAGTTTGGTCTCGCTTTGAGTTGTATTACAAATATCTGGAGAATATTATGTAAATGATCGTATGTTGATTACATTAACTTTCAAAAAAGAGAAGATCGTTTTATTTTAATCAGAATAGTATTAATGCATTTCGATGAAAATCGTGTTAAAAAGTGAATTCTTTAATGCGTCGATAAACATACATACAATGTTAGATGACACCTGTCATCAGTCTCTCTGACGACAGAACCTTTCGCTGTTTAACGGTTAACGTGTGCTCGAAAAACCATGAGAATTCGAAAGACTAACCGAAGATGCTATTTCAAATACGTGTGGCTGTTTAGATAGCATTGTTTAGTTAGGTAGTTTGTGCTTCTAATTCGTGATCAAATGACGTTCACCAGTCACGAGTAGTCACATGCGCTGAAGACAGTAGTTTGGTTGTCAACAGTGTGACTTCTTAATTAGTTGCTTTGAAAATAGATTTGCAATTTAAATGAAGAACTTTGTACGTCTCTTTTCATTTCACGTATTCAACGTATATAGGAACTGTCCAATTACCTGAACCGTCATATATTCGGGAATGCATGACTCTGTTATAATTGAAACGAATACATGTAAATATTGAGATGTACGTAGAAGTTTCAGAAGCGTTCGTATTTGTCTTAGGTCTCGAGGAGTAGAAAAGCTATATGTGTACTATAGTATGTAATTGAGGAAACTAGTCATGAAGGTTTCATCACGAGACTACTTAGATCGTGTTAGAAATTTACATGAGCTTCGAAGTTTGAATAAATACGCTCGTGACTGGTCACGAGTCATCACATGAGGCGGAGTGAAAATGTTGTTCTAAAGTAATTAGTCGCGAGAATGCTCGATAATTGAGGTGTAACCGTGAACGGAACTGTTTGGCCACTGGAAAGAACCGGTTGCGTGAGCGGTACAGTTTGCGTGAAGAGTATTTAGCGTATCCATTCACAAGTCCGAGACACAGACAATTGATTATTCATGAATCTTACCGCACCCTCTCAAAAACGTGTTAATGTTTCGATTTTAAATTTTTATCATTTTCATATCTCCGTTTTTAGCCATCTGGTTTCTCCTACGTTTCGTTATAATACGAGTGCCAGTTTCAAATAATTAGCACAACGTTACGAAAAGGAAATAGATATCGAACGAAACCTGACACAGTTCGTAAATTAAATAGAAAAGCAAAATTCGCACGAACAATTGAACAGCCGTTAATTCGACTAAACAGGTTATAGAAGATACAATCACGAGTTAATATCGCGTACCAATTAGATACGCGCAGCGTGTTACAACTTCAATTACCAGTGCGTAAATTAGATCACTGATCAAATTGGAGGAGTCACACGCGATACTACTTTCATATAGATACCACGTACGTACTATTTTTTCGGTATTGATGTACCATTTTGCAACAAACAGGGTGGAACGTGTGTGTTAGGACTAGGAGCAGCCCTGGGTATTCTACGAACACGTGCAATTTCAGTGTTTTTTGTGCGAAATGTTGTTACACGTTTGAGTTCTTTTTCAACGCTTCCTTCGTAAACGTTTCACGTAACTCGATGTGGAAATCGTTTCCCGTAAGATTAAATTCCTCAGATAGAGAGATGGCAAAAAATGTGTACGTCCCTTTCATCTAAAAATTAATTTACCCGTAGTAAATTCTATACGATGTTCATTTTGTACTGTTCTTTATTCTCGACAATATATGAGGGTAAAGAGAGCGCAAGATTTCCTCAAATATACTTCCACTCTAGCGAACCTACATATAAGGTGTCAAAATGGGTGAATGCGATTAATGAATTCTTCACTAACTGGGAAACGCGTGTTAACTAGTTAAACAAGAAATTATGAGGGTCCCACGAAGCATGCTTTCCTCGACTCTCATATCTGTTTTTCATTTCTATTACTTCTTTTTCCTTGAAAACGAGTTACCTCGAGCATACTAAGAATAAAGGAACGTGTTTCCCAGTTACGGTTACTGGAATGTTTCACCATTGTTCTTAAACCTATATTTATTGCCCAACAAAAGTATTATATATCATTTTTACAGAAGTTATTTAAAATTCAACGAACGGAAGTTAATGAAACATTAATACACTTACGATACAAGCAGTCGAACTATGATAAAATATTAATAAAGTTAATTTCTGTTTTGATTTGTTTGTTAAAAAATGAGCAACGATTAGTTTAAAGAATAGTGTTAGTGGATGCACCCACGAAAGAATTGATATTTGGATGTTTTCATTGGAATGTCTTATTTTCACCAATGTCCCACATATTTGGCATAAAGAGGAATAAAAAGTTCATTGCAATATCCAAGTAGGAAAAGTTTGAATGGAATATTCTGATATTCAGTGAAATAGAGCATTCCGGTCCTAAATGTAATAATATGCAGATTATACATATATTGGAGATGGTTTCCATTACGACACTTTCCACGTTCTCGGCCTTCTTATGAGGTCATAATATCCTCTTGATAATAGTTTCAAAATTCAAAAGATGAAACTTGTGACGGTATTAAGAAAGGTAACGAGAAGAACAAGGTATGACGGTGTTAAATTGTAAGGTTTCCAATTTTTTACGTTCACTAAAAAGATAGTGTTTTCTTATCAGTAATCTTAAAAGACAATTTTATTATCATTTATCGATTTACAATTGCTCAAATGGTCATGTATGAATTCTGACGAGAGAGGAGATTCGTGACCGAGAGAATCTCTGTTACATTTTGCCATGACATTATCCCTTCCCTCGTCAATGCCCGTCTCGAGTTCTCTTCTTCCTGTGAGTTACGTTCAAACCACGATAATGACGGCTAATTGACACTGACGAAGGCTACTTGTGAACCGACCAGAGATCATACGAAATCTCTGTGACGCGAACAAATTGCGTGTTTTGCGAATGACTTTGGCTTTTGTGATCGTTGAGGTGAAAATAAAAATAATTTAGCCGACAGGTGTGAAAGACTAGATTGACTCCTGATAAGTTAAATAACATAAGAAAATTGGATACGGTTTGATTAAAATGCTCTGGAAGTTTAGTTCGAAAAGTAAAAGCTTTTAAAGCTACATTTATATGTACATAGGCTGTGCGTATCTGTGAGAACTGTTATAAATCACGTGCCTGCAGTATGCAAGAAATTAATAAATCTTTGAAAGCTTTCTTCTTCGTTTCACCCCAATTAGGCACGCTTCACCTAAACTTCGCCGCCAGGGATGAAAATGCAAATATGGACCATTAATTTTAATTTTCGGATAATCTCCCGCAGACTCATTGAGATTTACGTTCCAACAAAGTCAAGACTTCAATGAATAATTACATTTACAGTTTGGCATTTCGATTAGCTAAAATAGTTACGCACGTACATTAAAACTATCTCTTGAAAATGATTTGTGAAGAATGTCACGTTAAAAAAGTTTATGTATTAACAACCGTATAGAAGTGGGAAGGTATTAAAAGTTATTTCATCTGGTTGTTTCGTGGGTTAATTATTAAATAAACTTGGTGCGAAGCAGATTTCAACGAAAAAATATTTTCAGCAGGTATCGTGCGTTATTATTCGAAATATTTACGTCGAAAAATGTTCCATTTATCCTCGTAAATGTGCTACACGCGCATATGTGTGTACTCGTTCTGTTCTCTATTACGGAAATTTTCGCCTAACGCAACGACACGAAAAAAAGGGCCGACGGACGCGTGCTTCGTTGCAGCGCGCACAAAAAGGGCACATCCAATTACATTAAAGCTACCATTATATTTCGTGCCGTCGCATTTGTGAAGCCAGGTTACGTCCGAATGCGAATCCCGATACTATGGGATGAACCTCTGATATGCAGGTTGGAAAAACATCGAATTGTACGAGCTGACTTTGTGTCGGCAACGTTGTAGCTGATAACGTGTTATTAAAACATAATACATATTCCGTACGAGACGGATTAACAGGATTGTAAACTTCAAACAGATCAGAGCTAAATCACTGATTCGCAATATAATCCAGCACCTATAATATCGACTTACCGAAATCTTTATATGCGATAATATCGTTATTTCGTTCACCCTCAAAAACATTTATTAAACTTTTTGGACATGTTTTACGACCGTTTTATCTTTTGATGCAGCACAAACGTACGCGATTAACGATCACATTTTTATGATCACTACTTTTCGTTTCATGTGCAGAGCGGTTTTCACAAAAATTGTTTTATTAGATCTGTTGATTTATCTCAAAAATAATGCAATCCTGATTAGCGCAAATATCAGCTTAGTTGTTTCCCACGATATTATTTTTTATTTTTTATTACGTTATATCGGCTTTTGTCGCATGGAACAAACTGTTATAGCTATAGGATCAATAAATTCAACGTTCGGGCGCAGTTGTTTTATCTGTTTTTAAAATAAATTTGAAAAACGTATCCCGCGATTCGATTGCAATTTCTGCTTGATATACCGACCATTTCGCGTATAGCGACTTTGAAATTCGACAATTTTCACGATCGACTTCCTTCTGGAGGGAAACGAACCGTGGGACGAATGACGAATAGAGAAATTATGCGGAAGCACGAAACAAGTTCCTGTGAAACGAGCTCACCGCAAATAAATTTATGATGGAGTACAGTGATTATGTGTGAATTCGATGTCCCAGTCTGTTTTCATCGGAACTAATTATTAAATCCGAAGCTCGATAATTAAAATCGATGATCAGTTGGAATTCAAGGCAGTTAATTGTTTAATGAAACCGGCTAACACCTTTACCGAAGTCCGCCACCTGTACCACTTTAATTTGTAATTACCCACTAAATTAAGAGTGTACATTATTCAAATGTAATTTTAATTTCGTACCCAGTATCGAACTTTCAAGCATATTCATTAAGCCGATTATACTATTACATCAAATTCAACAATATAATAAAACTTTATTTAGCATATCAGGTTTTGTACGATTCGCCAATAAAATTTTTCTTCACAATTATTTAATAAATAAAATTGATTTTTATTCATGCACATGCAACAATCATTCTCTCACGGGTAGAACGCTATGCCCAGTTTGTCAAGCGCGGAGCAGTGCCATAAATTTATTACATATTAAAAAATATAAAAGTCGCTGACCTATCCGTTACCTGTTCGATTTCCATTCGATTTCCATACATGTCTCTCGCTGATTGTCGATCGCAACTTCGTCTACATGTAACGATCAATCACTGGAAATCGCGATTTTTTAGTCCCTCCTCGCCAAATTATTGATAGCGTGTGCGAACGACGCAGCTGCGGATTCGAAAACATTTTATCAAGTCTCGGGGCGAAAAAAAGCCAATACCGTGGATTAAAACTTGTCGACCGGCTCGCTCTATTTAACGCGTTCGTCAAATTTTTAGTTAATGGAAACACTTGCTTTTCAAAAATTGATCAGAATTAATTTTTTTTTCGCACGCTCACTGATTTGCGATGCGATTTTGTTAAATACTGTCCGCTAAATCATCACCGTTGGAGCACTCCATCTGCCATGATATCATCTCGTTTCACCGAGTTCATAAAAATTCCAGGCAAAGTTTCGTCGCGCATCTGCTTGTTCCCGAGCTAACCGGATATGATATATTCCTTAAAGATGTAGATTCGATGTACGATCGCAATTTGAAAGGCCGTGAATTATGAAGCCTGACCCTGAAATTCGATATAGAATTATAATCGCGTCACGTGCGGCGTGACGTTTATTCGATAAAATGTGTCTGTCAGACCCTTCTCTCGTTAACAAGTCATTTGATTTTTACATTTTATGCATTCCCCGATATATTAGCGAATTAATTGATGAAAGAAGCGTGGGAATTTTGATGTTCACTTTATAATACAATCATTATTTTTTATTCTTGCAATTTATAAAGACCAATTAATTAAGGCAAGAATTTTACTTCGCAAATAACTTGACTCGTATCGAGCTCCGAGTTTTTAACCAAATAAGCTACTGACTACCGTAATTAATCTCGGCAATCTCTTGAACAGTAATTAATCCTTTAAAACGCACCCGATTGAAATTGCTGATAAATCTAATACCTTATTTCGCGTACAATGGCGCCTATCTATTGTCATTACGTGCTGTGTTAATCTACGTACTCATGGATCGAACCCAATTAGCAATGTATAAAATCCTTCTATAATATAAGGCTTGCGGCGACGTAAAACACGCATTTCCTGTCATTCACCTGATTACTGTTATTCTGAATTGTTTGTTGTTAAAATAACTAATTAATTTTATGATGATTTACACCTAGAAAAATTCAACTAGAGTTACTCGCTGTTCATTTGAATAATTGTTCATCACTAGCCTGATTTGTAGGATTAAATTCCCATACCGTTCAACAGGTCGGATTAATTACATCTAAAATTTTCATTTCGGGGCGACTTTAAACAAAGAACATTCATCATTGGTTATACAGCTTTTAATTTTGCAACGAGTTATAATCACGCAAACACTCGTGATTTCCATTTTAGTAATTAATTTAGTGATTGACGAAGGTGCACTTGTTGAAGTTCATTTTTAAAACACTTTTCTCTTTCAGTCGGTGATCACTTTTAACAAACGTCATTCTCTTCTAGGCAAATTTTATGAAACTGGATTTAAGAATACGTTGACAATATTTTAGCTACCTGCATTTTTGCCATTTCTACCATTTTAAAATATCAACTGATTATGAATAGCTCGCATACGATGTGAGACAGCGTGAGAACCCCGAAAGCGTAGTTAAGGAACGAGTTTAATTAAGTTAGAACGTACAAGTCAAAGAGTAAAGAGCAATCAAAGAGTCGAAGGGCGTGGAATAGAATTAGAGTTTAAGTCAGTCAAGGCTAAATTAGCTTTGTATCAGTATAAGATGGTTCGTTACGTCCAACGTGTCTATCCGCTCGTCTACGATTTCAACTTTAGTTAGTATTTGAGTTTCACATTTAAGTATGTGATTCACGCGTTTCGTCTGAATTATTAATGTCACGGAATAACAATTATTTATCGCGACCAAAAATATAGGATAGTGTAAAAATACATTTAACACCTCCAAAATCAACTTTCATTAAACTGCCGCCGATCGATTAACTAAACTTCGTAGCTCATCCCGGAGGATATATTTCTTCCCCTCCGGATAAAATTCGTCCCGTGCAAAGCATGTTAGTCCAGGACTTCCAGGAATACAAATTTCCGTGTCGTCGCTGGGACGAGCAGGGAAAATTCCATTCTAAAATGGGAGGACGCTTTGCAGAGGATCGAGATACAAAGAAAGCTACGAGTTTCGCGAGCAAAATGCAGAAGAACTGTTCTACGGGCTCGATTTACCCGGAATCTCGCTAAGGATACCTGCGCGCAAGACACCGTGTCTATTCCACCCCCGACGAGAGTGGAAATACATTTGAGGTTGGAAGCAGCTGCGGAATCCTTCGAGGAAGAAGTTAAATTTTCTCTCGGTTACCGCGGGCTTGAACATGGGCATCGCGAAAAATTAATTCGAGTTATATTCGCGAGAAACCGCGCGGCTCGCCAAGCATAATTAAAACGATCTGTTTATGAGAACTCTCTCTGGTCCTACGTATGTATAAAACGGATAAAGAGAAAGGTAGAAACGCACACGTGAGCATTTATATGCATAGGAAATGAGAAGTTCAAATTACAGTTGCGAATTGGAGTTGCTTCGCAAATATTCGGTCTCAACTATTTTAGTTTGTTTTCGCTATGTACATATGTAACTTCCGCAAAAAGTCACGTGTCTTTTAAATAGAAGATATCTTAGAACAGGACGCACGGATGTTCTCTGAATCTATGAAAGCAGGCATAAATTCTGAGCCGAAGCTCTTCTTGCACTTTTCCCAATCCTCCGAGCAGCAACAACGAAGTTATTAACCAAAAAGTGGATCAATGGCGCCAGATGTACATCGGTCACTCACACTGTGTTCTATGCAGTGTTATATAAATATATATATATGCATAAGTGTAATGGCATTCACAAAGGTTTCTAACGAAATTAATTAGTCGAAGAAAGTTGTACGACGAGGGACAGGGATAAAATAATTCGGAACGGAATATTGTCAATTATTGTTCCTATAATGAGTTCAGCAATAGAGTCGTAAAACGAACGACTACACCATCAGGGTTGGTAACTTCGTTATAGGGTGAGCACCTCGGCGTAGCAGTTGTTACTAACAAGTTTTAACATCCAGCAACTCATCTGTGAGATTGAAATTGCAGCGAAACTGCAATAGAAAGGAAACCCTGTTGCTGGTCCATCGACGATATTTTTCCAACTTCGACTAGTCGGTCCCCCATCCCCTCGTAAGTCGATATTTCAAGAAGATTACAAAATTTAACGTGATAAGAATTATTTATGTTCATACATTCCACTCAATATGCAACCGCTTCACATGTTATGCACCTAACCTGGCAGCTGTCCTCTCGAACTATATTTATATTGGAACAACTCTGAAATGAATCATGTACTTCGAAGAACGAACCTCGTTTTCCGCGTTACCAGAACTGTATCAATGGAATAGTTTGTACAAGTTTATTTATAATGCGAATAAGCAAGATTAAAAGAGGATCTAATCATAAGGTGTGAACAAGGGGACGGTCAGAGCTGCTACATCAGGAATTAGTTTAAAAGCTGAGGGGCAGTGAACGCACGGACATAACACGGAAAAGCACAAGCACAGCTCCATCTCGTATATCACGGCGAGATAAAGGGCTGCCAGACACGGACAGAAAGTATAGTGGTTTCGGCGACAACCTTCGGATATACCTCGCAGCTGCCGTGGACCATGATCATTCAGTCGGCTCATAAGACGGACGGCAGAGAAATATTACGGAGCTGAGCTAGAGCTACGGAGTATCCGACACGTCCTACCTACACGATGGTCACCCTTTATGAACGAGATGTGGCCCAGTGCGGTTAGACGAATATAAAAGAACATGCTGATACATTTACACAATTCAATTTGATTGAAAAATGTAATCAATTAAATAGAATTTTTTAAGTGTAATGGTCAGAGTCGCTGTTCCAATTGATCGCGTGTAAAACGACTTCGTTAAATTGAAGTAAATTATATATGAATTGTCTTTAAGGGAAGAAATAAATAGGCATAAAAATTGTTCATTTTATACCGTACAAATATTTGTATGAAGCGTGGTCAATTAGCTCTCGATTATATCGTTTAAGAATAAAGGTTCGAAATAATTCTAAATATGTATAAACGTTTTGTAGGGAAACGGAACAGTCATTTGCGTCAAAATTATTAAATCAGACCCGGAAACAGTAGAAAATCAGGATTTACGTTGAACACGCGCAACCGTTTCATAATCGTTTACCAGAATGTAAGAGATAAAAGATACAACGTTAAGCGACCCATCTTGAGCACACAGCCAGACTGTGTTAATTAAATTTTCCTTTACGATTTCATTTTTCCCTTTACTGCTCCTGATAAAATGTATCGTACCCCCCCTGAGAGATAATAATATTACTTTATTTTTATCTCGAATCCTCTACTAATTTCAATTACTATATACGTGTATTGTTAATCAACCATTAATTTGTGCGTTGGTTAACTATTTGCTCGATTGCCACTTTCAATATGTGTATATGTCGGATCCTTACGAGTTTATGTTGGATATCAATTACGTATTTTACTTCAGAGCTGC
>SHCU01000440.1:20765-38569 GCA_004307685.1 Ceratina australensis
TCCGCGAATCAAAGTGATATTACAAAATATTTCATTGATAGAAGTTACAGAATTTGAATCACTTAAATTGTGTCGCTAGTAAATCTCCACGGTGACAGCCGTGGATCATGCAGAACGAACACGCGTCAAGTCTGAAGCGGATCGGTTACGGTTACGACGATAGGAGCACGACAGGTCGGTCAGTCGGGTTAGGCCCGAATAGACTGTCAATGAAGTGTCCAGCTGTGCCCATCCTGTGCAACGCGGTATGTAACAATTATTGCCGCAGTCGTGTCCCTCCTTCGGCCATGTACCAGTACTTTTTACTAGCCCCACCATTCGCATAAACAGTGCGGAGCGGTGCACACTTTGCGGCGTTTAGTCACTAGTTAACCGTGTACCCGTTTGTCAGAATATTCGTTTCCGTGCTGCGCGTTCCGTATTCACGGTCGACCGCGATTCCCCAACGAATCCAAATGAATATTGCATAGAGATTTATTCTGGGTGAGGATTAATTAGTGTGCCGCCGATAACATGCCCTAACAATACGAGAAAGTATGAAGAAATCTGTGCGATGATTCGAGATGAGTAAAGCAAATACTCATCCTCGAGCTTTCCTCGGTGACAACGTCGAACGATGAGACTTAATTCGATTATATTGAAAATTAGAGTAAATCGGCTATCAGTGCGGTTCTGTATATTATCGTGAAGGGATTAACGGCTGAACGGGTTCCAGCCAGCTGGATGAAGACGTTTTTATTCAATCGTTCGAAGAGAATAGGATAAATTGATAAATGAATTACTAATGGGCGACGGCCTGTTGATCGGTGAAGGGTAAACAGGCGGACGGTCGATCTGAATGATCCAGCGAACAGTAGCTCGGCGTGGAGAGACTCGGAATAGTAACGAAGGGAAGCGAGTTAGAACCAGCACCGGGAACCTTGAATCTGCGGGTCTAACGAGGTGAACAAAGCTCTGTCGCCGAGCGTCGGTGGAAGAGGATCGCCGCGGCGGACAGTAAAAGCGGGTCAAGGTGTCGAAGACGTCGAGCAGATATGTACATGTCAAGATATAGAGTTTAGAGGTGTCAGCGAGTCTTCGCGTCGCGCCGCGTCGTCTTTCCCTGGAAAAACAAGGCATCACGCGACTCAGTTAACGATCGGCGGCGAGGCTTCCCTATCAGCCACGTGATCGTAATCAACGATCGGGGATCATTGTGTTTGGACTTTCTCGGAGTCATCGTCACGCGACTCGTTCGCACACTGTCAACGATCGGACAGGGAGACCACGGGAGCTGCGATCGCGAACAACCATCGGCAGTCTATCGTTGAAAGGAGCCCTAACTCGCGACTCGTTCCGTTGCTACCCGTCCGCGCACTTGTGCCGATCCTTCAGTTCAAAGTTTACGCTCCTCGTTTTATTACGTTTTCGGTCGCGGATCCAACCGAGTGAAGATATATCATTAGATACAAGAATTTCCTTCTACGATTCGAGGTTTCGAAAAAATTATCGTATCGAGGAATCGCGGTCGGGGATAGTTTATCGAGTTTGTTTTTACGTCGACAATTGTCCGAAAGTATATAATCCGAGTTCTACGTCGAGTACATGGATTCACGTTGCACCGGTGTGACCGAGGACTCCTTGAAAAATCGAGAACGTTCCCCGTTCGAGGAGCTTGGGACTCTGTTAAATTTTTGTAGCGAACCTGGAACGTTTCACCTCGGTTTTATCAAATACCGTGCATTCTACCAACAAAATTGCCAACGGTGAACTGTACCGGGTGTGTCTCACATTTATTTGAGGAAAGCTGCGAAATAAAAAAATCACGACGGGGTTTCTGAATCGGCAATTATGTCTGCTCGCATGCATCAGATTTTGATTCGATTATACGTATAATTTGTGATAATCCTAGAACTCGGTGAATTGTCACGAGATCGGCTTCCTCTCTGTCCGATTAATTATTAAGGAATATCAATTAGCAACAAATATCGGGCGGGATATGGAGATCGACATGAGCGGGAGAACGAACAGGTCGACCGAGGAATTAGCCAAAAGGCGCGTCTCCATTAGCGATCAGATCCTCGGCATGGATAATCCGAGCTTTGATCATCATCGGCGCATAAGCGCTAGCTCCGAGCATAACTCCGATCAGGGTCGCAGCAAATCGATATTGCAGCACGCGGGTAGTAACTACGGCAGCTCGGAGAATATACCGCAACACAAGTTCGATCTCGAGAACGGGAGGATCAACGGAAGCCGGAAGAAATCGGCATACAGTTTGACCAGTTCCATCAGGGACAAGCTCGAATACTCAGAGGAGCTGGAGCGGTGAGAATTTCTTTTCCCGATTATTTTGCACGCGGTTCTTTTTTTTACCGACGGAAGAGGTGCTGATATTGCGGGCACATGTTTCTCCGATATCGATGAGAAAATGATAGGTGGAAAGAGTGATAATTGACGATAACCATTGCTTCTCTCGCCATGATATTTCTGACTGCTTGTGAAGAGTTATTTCAGGATTTGAGGTTGCGTAATGATATGTGAGAACTGTTTACAAGACTGAGTTATCCCTGACAAAATGTCTTCGATTAAGCACGGAAACGTAGAACTAACTAAAAATGAGAAACAATGTTTCATTAATCTTATTGCCTCGTGCGCTTAGCAGATTCAATATCTTTTCTTAAACATGATCTAATGGAACAAAGGAGGTGAGAAATTAGGAAGATCGATTACGTTAAGCTTTTGACAGCAACGATTGAAGATCGTTGAGGAATAATAAAACGTTTTTAAACGGTAGTTAGCCTTTGATGAATCTTTCTGTGAAAATCATGCGAAATACAAATCATCCATCAATCGATCATTTGTATAGACAATTATTTCGCGTTATTAGAATTCCGTCTATCACAGTTTTTTCTCTTACAAAGCGGTATTGTAATTGAACCGAGGAGAATGGATCAAAACTATTCGTGGCAGGCAATCCTAATCGAAAAAATTATAACGGATCTAGGAAGCGTAGATCGTGATGTAATGCAACCGATTACAAAGCATGTCATTTCCAATCGCCTTGATATGATCATAAAGTCTAATGAGATTGAATCAAGCTCTTCGCACTAAGTTTTCTATATCTCACTATTCACGTGCACTTTGCAAGGTATGCGCTAATGTCTTCTGAATTCTTCTTTTTACCCGATAATGCGAACAGCTATTTCGAGACACATATATTACGTTTGTCATCGAAGTATGAAAATGAAAATTTCTCGTTCATTGAATCGGAAATCCGAAGGTCGTAGTCATTTATTATCACTCTGTTGCACTTATCAACATTTAAAAGAATAAATATAACACGAAAGGGTACGAATCTTCATACAGTATTTGTTTCCTGTTTTATTTATTTGCTTTCTCAGAATACAAATAATTCTCTGAGGGAATAACAGTCCATTACACGTTTACATCAAATATTAACGTTGTTGACAGTGAAAGTACGATGTACATGCGAGTTACCGGACAATTTCGCCGTGAAACTTTTTGTGTTATTCATGTCTGCAGAGTATTTACTCTGCCTTCTCTCCTGTTCTGACCACTTCTTCCTTTTTCTCTTCTTCCGGTACCGCATTTAACTTCCGACTTTTAAATCAGCGAGAAACACGAACCGCGGTCTATTTGCACTCCGCCCGGCTCGTACGTGACCGTGATTCTTAGTTTTGAATTTTCGATAATGCAAACTTCAAGGAAATAACTTTTCCCTCGAAGTTTAACAGGAGCTCTCTTATATCAACAAGGAAAACTCAAAGAAAACAATTATTCCCGCGGCACCAAGAGATTCGTTAATTACCATAGAGCAGAGACACCACGTTTAATTCTCATTATTAGCGATAAACATGAAATTGTTTTGTTTCAGATCGTGGTTGTATCTATTTTGCGCACGATGCCACGGTCGCGATGATACGCCGTCATGGGAGCCACCCGGTTGGAAGAAAGCCTGCCCCCAACCATTTTGCCCGAGTTACAGAAAATTCGCTCGGTTGTTATGCCTGTTCCTGTTAGGGCTACTACTCTGGGGCATCGTTTACTCCATACTGGGCGACGACGCCGCCCCTGGTGGTCCTCTATTCGGTCTCGCTGCCCTTTGCATAGCGGCGCACTTCGGCGGATGGTTGTTCTCCTTGACCACCCTTCCTGCCCTAATCGGCATGCTGATCACCGGGATTATACTGCAGAACCTCGGACTGGTCAGCATCGAGGGCAATTACACAGTCGTCGTCTCCAATTTACGGTGAGTCAACAGTATCTTCTCTTGCCCAAACCGTCTGCAAATTAGTAGAACCGAAAGATTGCTTTTGTAGAATACGTGATAGAAAATATACAGGGTGTTCGGCTACTGAGGGAAAGAATTTTAAGGAGTAGTTCTAAAAGCGAAAGTAAAACAAGGATTAAAAGTAAACGAAGTTGTGCCCGAATTTGAAAGGCTTTGAAAGATGAAATCGCGGACTTATCTGTAAGCGGCACGAACATTAGTTCGAATTGGACGTTAGCCGTGGTAAGGGTTTGGTAACAACGCGTACGTGAATTTGTGCACGGGATGAAACTAAGGCAATTTACAAAGTATAAGACATTGCGAGAGGCGGAATGTTTGTACTTGGTTGAACGACATCGTTGACTCGACCGAACTAAGGGGTTAATTATTACGTTGTACCGCGTGACTACAGTTAGGCTTAACTGGACACGTGATTAAAATCATGTGGTGCGGCGCACGCATTACATCTTCAGGCTGAATTTGTAAATGGAACTTCATCATTTCCTAATTGAAATTTATTCCACCGCGTCATGTGATAATATTTATTCCTCGTGCTCCTCGTCTGTATGTTTCACCGGAATCGATTATTAGCACGATCTCTCGACGTCGGAAGTACATCATATTGGGTTGATAGAAAGCACTGACGTGGTACGCGTGTTTAAATATGTGCCAAGCATGATTTCCAATTATTCCGTGTTAAAAAATTCATGCTGCAAGGAACTTGAAATACATCGCATAGAATTTACATTTTTTTTTTCAATGTCGATACTTACTGCTAAAATGAAAATCAAAACTTTAGCTTACTAAATCGTAAATTTTAATTAACGTTGCTCAAAGGCTCCTACTGTTCTTTCTTATACTATTCATACAGGACAAAAAATATTTTTATTCAAATGAAAGGTGTGATGCTTTACGACAGCTAAGGAGTTTTGTGGCCAGTGCGCGGACCGAATGAATTGACAGACGATAGTGGACGCAAGTAACCGATAAAAAATGAGAAGGTATACAAAGAAAACTAGGCAAAACTCTAGCTGACACGCAACATGCCGAGATAAGATATAATAGAGAGATTTTTCGTTCGTCAGCTATTTCATACGCGATTGATAGATCACGCGGGAACGATATCGAAGTTTTAAATCACTACGCGTTCCACTTCATCCATATCCCGCGGGCGAAAAGTATTATTCGTTTTTTTTTTCGTTACTCGTGCCTCACATACTCGTGAAACGTGGTTTAGCTATCTGGTTTTTTATTGTTCAAACGATTTTCTTTTTGAAGAGATTTCAAGCACGTACAGATGTAACGCCATTGTGACTCCTCAAATTTTGAGGCGATTTAACAAAATATTTTCGATTACACTTATTATAAATGTGTTAGTATAATATCTTTATTTCAAGTCAAGAAAAACAAGAAAGAAAGCATTCCCTTTTTATCATTCATAATAATGTCCGTAAAGTATGTGGTATTAAGAATTCCTTCTTTTATGGAGCTAGTTCGGGCCATGATTTTTCACCAGCTTTTATTGCGTTGCCCGCCTTCTTAACTGCTCGCTTATGCGACCCCTTTCAGAGTCCGAAAGTCACAGTTTATGCGAAGTGTCCCCGTGGGATGTATTCGCAACACAACTATCTGTTAAACTGCTCGTGTAGGAACAAAGTGGAGCTAATAGCTATAATCTCAAGTTTGATTACGTCTTTTTTTTTATGTTTGGCAAACAGCCACGTCAGCGTTAGATTATAATATTTTTCGCATTAACATTTACGAGACATCTATTTAGTTTCATCAAGTTTATATTTAAGTACAATAATTGTATCGGAACTTTACGCACAAAAAATGTATAAACGTCAATAACCGAAATACTAAATCCAATCAATTTCTGATAGTGAAAGCAATCATAATTATCGTTAGGTCACTCGTGTTAACAAGTGCGAGTTTTGACAGATTATGGCTTCCGCTCACGTTACTACGTGGAAAGTATCGGCGGAAGGTTCTTACATAGAAAGTCCTCGACGCAACAACGATCGAGTCATCACGATCATAAGGTGTCCCGTTTATAATGTCGAGGCCGGCCAATAGCGATTCCTCGCGGTCATATACGACGCGTCGCACGCAGCATAGTAATCGCGGACATTCGGAAAGAACGCCGGGAAAAGAATTCAGGGTGCACCTTCTCGTCGATAACAATCGGTTTTAATTGAGCTGTTTATCGGAAAGTTCTCCTTTCCGAGAACGCGTGCCCGCCGAAGTTTCTCTCTTTTGCAACTTTTTCGGTCGAAATTTCCAGTCACGGATACGTCACGAGTTCGTGAACGTCCTCGGTCCTCTCGTAAATCATGAACTTTGAAATCCTTAAAATTCTCCCGGCTCCCGAGAATTTTATTGTCGACAGGAAATTTGTATTCGCGTACGTTCGTCGGGAATTTATCAGAAATTTTTCCCGCCACCCAGTGGCATTACAGGCTAGAAAGTAATTAGCATTTGTTCGGTCAAATAAAAAGAAGCGTCGAATTCGAGTATTCGTTGTTCGTAAGGTGAAAGAAGTCTACGGAATACTAACGGTTTAAGCGTTTAAGCAATCATTATATAAACCCTGTCAACTCTACAAATACTTCTTCTTCCACTGTTCATTATTATGAAAAATTTTCCACTGAACGCATGTGCTCGCGGCAACCGTTTTATGTTCTAGTTTACAAGCAACACGTCACTGGCCAAACAGTTTGTTCAGTTAGACAATTTCGCTCGAACTCGCGTGTCAGTCTCGATGTAACAGCACACGATTGCACGGCTTTGTAAAACATTCACCTAATAATACACGATACCTGTTCGAACTCGCGCTTATCACATTTCGTTGCGTAATTTTTTTTCTTTCGACTCGATATACATATTTAGCCTTATTACATTTTCGTTTCGCTGCTTGTCGCGTACGAGAAATTTAATTACAAACACTGAACGCGTGACTCGTCATACGAATCGCCGAGTAATTGCGTAAATCACATTAACATGGCACGTTTTCAGGGCAAACTTTAGTGAGTGAAAAACATATTATTTTAATATTAGATGCAAACCCAGGCTTAAAGTACGACGTGTCGCGAGGGAAAATTTATATCTCTCTTTATGAGATTTCATGATCATAAATCATCGTTTTCGCGTTATTAGATATTGAATTACGTGTTACGTACATATATGTATGTACAGGTGCTTGCTGCCTAGTTCCATGCAGGAACTACATATAATGTTATGGTACATATTATAATAGAGTACGGTAATGATAGTAAAGATATATCACTCAACAGAATTATGGCATCACGAAATTTATATACAAGGATATCTAAGTTACTCAGTGACAACTTATAGAACAACGATAACTTGAAACATTTACTTTAAAGTGGAAACCAGAAATTTTTAATTTGATACACCTTTAAGATGTCGCTTAAGTCTAAGAGCATGTTTACATACTTTAAATCAGCAAAGTTTTACAACGTGCACGAACTTCGACAATTTCCCCCCAGAGATATACTTTTGAAGCAAACGAATGGTTGATTCCTCGCCTTTAATTTAAAAGAAAAATGGAGTATACGAGTTTTTCTTTAGATGTTACAGCGGTTTAAAGAAACCTTACGCCGTCCCAGCATACTCTACCCATTAGGAAACTCGAACTGAGAACGCAATCTCACTCTAAACATGATTTTATCCACTTCACCGTCTCATTCTAACACACGATCCTGTTATCATGCACGAAAATTAAAAGAACTCTAATTTCGTGACGCTACAATTTTCCGAGTAGCATATTTGAATATTGAAATTTGAATTCTTTTCTCTTCATTAAGTTTTTACGGCCACAATTTCTTGTTCACTATTAAAGAGAAACAAGACAGTATTACCCTTTCGTAGGAGCTTTGTTTTATATCGGATGTTTTAATGTACATATATAGGAACGTGAGAACGGTATGGTTCCACGATTCGTGAAATATTAGCCGTCAAGAACGAATTTATGTCCTTGACATATAGTATTCGTATATCACTTCCCGTTGTTGGATTACCATGCTTCGACGTTGAGTTGGAAGCGCGTTGCATCACGTGTACCTATCGCACAAGTTGTACGTATATGTAAACATCGGATCTAGTCCCGTGTATCCTATTCTTTCACGATTACAGTGAGTACAAAAAATATTCTTACGCTTTTGAAAATCGTATAAATCTTTCGACATTGCCCGATCTAATTCGACTTTATTTGTGGATTTACAAGGATTAGTTTATTCGGGGATATTTTAGAAAGAAAGCTCTAAAAATGTATCAATCGAAATTACGATCAGAATTGGAATAATCAGTGTTCTACGTTTTTTATCCGGGACAGCAATTAAACGTGAATTTCGAAGTTCATGTCAATTTTATGACCTCGTTCGTCGACTAATATTATTATGAACTGGAAAAAGTCGAAAATCTCTTGAATTAGCCTGATTTCGTTTAAACCTTTTTAGCTAGTACTAACCGAGTTTGTCGAAAATTTTACCAAGCTTATAAATGTAACAGGCTTTCAAAATGCAAATTATGCAATATTTCATAACAGGTTCAGATGGTAGAGGTGAAAGAGTCGACTTTCCAATTTTTGCTCGCAATTGACCTCTTGCAATAATTCAAAATATTAGTGTTTTCGTTATCAAGGTATAAAACCAAAACTTAAAGTTATAAACGATTAGGATTGGCAATTAAATAGAAAATGTTTCAAGCAAGTTAAAGAGATTATACGAATTCTGCAGAAATTATACTTCACGAGATGTAAAACGAACGCAAGCATGTGCGTGGTTCGCAATACTGTCGTCAACAGGATGCAACGGTTTAAGTAATTCAAAGCGTTCCTTCCTCCCCGCGATATTTACGAGACGCACGATGATAGAAGATATGCAGGCAGAAATTCAGCAGGAACGTTTTCGCAAGAATGTATTACCCACTGGAAACATCAGCCAGTTTGACGCGCGATATCCCAGATTCGCGGCGTACTTAGCATCCAGCTGCGTTAGAAGAAAACCCAGCCTGCGGCCTTTCCGCGATGCCGGTTCTTACGCGAGATAAAAGAATCCTTCCGCGCGTCCTCCGCCCTTTTCCGCTGCTGCATTCTTCTGAATCTCTGTTTTAATAATACCATCTTTAGTCTCAATTACAAATGCAACCCATTATTATTGGCATTGTTACACGAAAAGAATAAAATGAATGGTAACTAAGAAACCTCCCAAGATTATTGCTTGAAAACAGTTGTTATCGGCGATTCAGAGCGTCGAATAAACCGGAATAAAATCCGAACAATGTGAAACTATAAAAAATCTGAGAAGAGGGATGGCAGAGACGATCGGTAGACCGCGTAATATAATTCGTAGTAAAGTTAATACCGCGTCAGCTACGACACGTTACCTAAGATGCAGATAGTGGGACGTTGGTTGGGAATGGGCTTTCATGAGCTGCAATCTCGGCGAACGACGCGGCGCGGCGTCCTTTTGGCAGGAGTTACGAGAGGATTCCCCTGGGACACGTCGCCATCCTTCCCTCTTTCTCTCGTTTGCCTTCTCGCATTGCCGTTAAAACAGCTCCTCGTTGACCAACAATGCTGCTCGCGGACGCTTAGCCCGTTTTTCCGTATACGGCTCTTAATTCCCGCACGGATATTGGGGAATTCCCCGGTGGTCGTTAAATCCACGCCAGACGATGCAAAAAAATGATACAGAAAAACTCACCGTCCGACTATGCAAGGATCTATGCGACTTTTTATCAAAACTACCCGAATTATACAAGGAATATTCTACTCGCGAAATATATTACCTTTCTTCATGAATAAAACGTTCACGATTTTATTTATAGTGACCCTTTTCATTTTGCGCGTACACTCCCTTCGTAAGATTTTTAATGCGCGGCAACTTGTAAATGGAGGTCCGGTAAGCTCTGACAATTTTCAAGCAAACGAGTTCTGATATGCTCTCGCATAGTCGCAAGCCGATACGAAATTCTGTATATGACTACTACGAGGATATATTGTGAACTTAAAATAAATCGTTAGAATTGATAACAGCATGGAAATCTAATTAAAATTTAACAACGTGTAGTAATTCCAATTTTTATTTACTCTAATTTACTCTAATCAGTTGCTTTCAAACCAGATGTTCTGTAATAACCCACGCTTTCAACTTTTTATCTCATAATAAAGTTCGAATAAACAATTTTCTGATCTTTCTAGTATTTCTTATAGCGAACGAAAATTATTCTTTGGCGTGAACAAATTTTCTGCTATTACAAAAAAAAAAGAATTACAAATTTACTTTAAGGAAGTTAAAGTTTTCTTTACGTAGATGGGAGAAGAAAAGCGGGAAGCTTCTAGAACAAGATAGATCATAAGGTTACAAAGTGTACGACGCCGTGTAAGTGTTTCAATAACGTGGAGAGCCACTAGGCTGGATGAATAAAATCGCGAAGAAGCCAGACTGGTAGCTGTAGGTCGACGGCTCTGTGTCTTCGTCGGCCGCGTCACGTCTTGTCGACGCAGACCTCGTACCCGTGTAAAGTCGACGAGATAGCAACGGCACGGATGGGCGTCTCCCGGGTACGCTCCTGAAGGAATTTTATAGACCGCTCCCGGATGTCGCATTCTGTCCGCTCTGTTACCTTCCGGTGACCCTGTACGCGCCACCGGCCGCTTTGAAACTGCATTTGGAAATCGTGACTCAGTTCCCTTTTCACGAGCAGAATATACCCCGAATAATAATTATTTAACGAAATTTACGTGATACGTGTTCTGCTGACTCGCGTCCGAAAACGATCATGGTTACAATTAAAGGAAGAAAGTTTCATCTACTGTAATAATTTTTATTCAATATTCTTTCTTAATCCCTTTTAAGGCTGCAAAATTACAATAAAATTTATGTTTGTAAGATCATTCAACTTTAAGGTTGCTCTAGTTATAAGTCATAAGAGTAACACATTCCCATCCGAGTAGTCACAGAGAATACACAACACGTATCACTTTTTGCATAGATGGTATAGCTAGAACAGTCTTAATTGCATTCTAACACAAGGATTCGCGCATAACGCGTCAACTGTCAATCAGTTCCAAAGTTCAGCCCTATTATCCTTTCAAGCTCGATAGCCTTGAAACAAAATTGACAAGACAATCCAGCTGCGTAGGTCACGTTAAAGCTTGGGTGTATTCTCAGGGGTAAGAATCAATAGATACACTTAGGTATCCGCTATACCGATGGAAGGGCGGTGAACGTTAGAGTCAATAAACGTTCGGCCATGGTGCGGATCACTTTGCATTGATGTTTGCACGGGCACAGAACGCGTTTTGGTCTATCTAAGCGAACGTGCTGCAAATCGCTTACGACCGCGAGCGCGGCGTCAACACTGTTTGACCAGCTTTACCTATGCCCTATCTAGCGTAAACATCCGTTTACGAGGTGCATTATGCCTAAAGAGGGTTTGCTCTCATAGCTATAAATCAACCGTTTTAAACGGCACATACCGTATTAATTAAAGTGAGCTAAAATAATGGATATTGAATGGAAGAAGACCAAAACGAAGTTATAAAAGACTGTAACTAATATGCAAACATTGTATTCATGAATACGTGACTCTGGATAAGTTTAGTTAGAACGGTGATAGAGCACATTTCATACGTCAATAGATATGATCAAAGTTTTCTCAATGAATATTATTTCATTTATCATAAAATGAATCTAGTTTATACATAACAAAAATGAATGAAATTAATTTAATAATGTTGACGCGTTATGAATGTCCCCAAATAGACAGTTATGACCGCTAATGTGAAATTAAATTACTAGCATTAATAAACGTAAATAATGAATATACATAGATGTACCTAGAGTACATATTAATTCACATAATTTTATGCGTAATGAACCTTCACTGTTGACATTAACAATATGTACAGCAATCCAATATCAAATATTGGCAGCTTATAATTAACATGCGACAGAGAAATAAAAGTTGTGTCGAAGCTACGTATAACAAAATATATTAAGAATTTCTGTTTGCAGAAAGTTGAAAATAACTGTCGATTTTTTTTTATTGGTATCGCGTCTCGTTGTGATCCGTCTATTCTTCCTGCTTATTTTATATCCAATTACAACGGTTGTGTAGGTAATTACCTTGTTACTGCGTGCTCCGATCTTGGCAAACTTTTTTTCCGCGGAAATCTCCCTTGGGAAGCGCAAGCGGTGTGAGTGATACAAGTAACAGGGTCGAGCATCCACTAGAACATTGTCGCAATTTTCGTATCAAAAGTTGGTCTATCTACTCCGAACCGAGGCGAACGACACACGGTACACACCGGGTCGCGCGCTATCTCCGTCGCGTCGCCGCACGCCGTGTGCATTAGTTGGTTCACTGTGCCGCGAAATACTTGTCCCCATTTAGCGGCGCGCGACGTGCCGCGGCGCGTCGCGTATTAATCCATTTTAAAATTCAACCACTCGATTCGTACCTGGTGTGTAACGTGTATACACACTTACTTACTCGATGCACGAACGCTCGAGGATCTCTTTATCTCCCCGGCCGGCCTCGCCACGAGCCACTCCTCGAAAATGCTTTTTCAAAAGCTCACAGGCTACGTTTTGCAACAACAGACAGCCTAATCGCGAGTTTAACGGAACAACGCACACGGGGTTCGTTAACCGATTCCTGACAATGAGGTAAACTTTACTTAAAAGGACAGCGAGCAAACCGAGGGAACCATTAAAAATGCAAATGAATAGAAATTCTACCAACAATACGTTCCATACAAAATTCTGTACTCTTTTGTGTGATGTTAAAAAGTTGAGAATTAATTATCGAATTAATTGTTAGTTATTATAAAAATCATTTCATCTTGAAATAGGGGGAGAAGTAAATACACAGGAAAAGGGAAAGAAGAGACGAATGATCTAATAAACGAGGGACAGATTGCCGCATTGAATACGCGGGAACAGGTAATAATCGTCGACATGAAAACGCGCGAAGAAAAGGGTAGCGTGAAGACAGAACGATTTCTATCGAAGCAATTAGAGATACGTAGTCGAATGAAACGCGACCGATATTTCATTATCATTCTCCGTTTCCATGTGATTTCATTAAAAGCCTATTGAAAGCATCGTTTCCAGTCAAAGCTCTCCAGTCGATCAAATACACGTTTTATTTGGAATTTATTTGATAAGGTACATTAGTAAGATCCATCTCAATTTTTACCACTTCCATTTAAATCACCTGCTGATTAATCGTACAAACATTTTATTAGAATTTAATTAATCCAGGATTTAAATAGCAAATACATTTATTCGATGTATTAGTCAATATTTCTCGTTAGCAAATTATAATCGAGCAGTTGCATTAACAATTGTATGGTGCTGCTTAAGAAAGTTGGCCATCATATGTCATTTACGCGACCATCTATAATACAATCAGACTAATGATATTAAATTACTTCCCCCTCAAAACTAATTTCGTTTGAACGATTTTTTCGCATTACATATATTCGAGGAGATAATTCCATTTGCAGATTAAAATTGCTCGTCCCGTGATTACGTAATTCGAAAAAATTTAAATCGTTGCATACCGACCGAAAGTGTATGATCGTTAAACGCAGAGCTGAAATCAGAATTTAAATATTCGTGACAGCCTCTATCGGAGGAGACAAGGAGGCCATTTCCGATTGTCGTGTGGGTAGCCTGGTCGCGTTACTCGAGTATGTGGACTGTGCACAGTATGCACCGGTTCAGCCTTGATCTCGCCGTTTTATAGACGTCCTTTTGAAGTCGCAATTCACGATTTCATCGTCGGAAGCGCAAAAATCCTCATGAAAACTTTCACGTCCATACGATATATATATATATATATATATACTATATGCGAGTAGTGTCTTTGAGTGGCCATCTCGCACTGAAAATCCTTTTGAACCCTCTCGCTCGCAAGTATCGCGTGTTTATCGTGTTCTTTCTTTGCATTCATTTCTTTCGTTTGACCCCCTTTTTTGTGTTCACTCCCAGATATAATTAGTTTTAATTACTTCCGACGCTTTCCATCCGTCACGGTCACCGCGAAAAGCACTGAGCGTTGTTCACGAATCACCACCGGCGACGACGCTCTTCATTTTCGTGTTTCCTCTAAGCTACATTTATTTGTTGCGCTCGTTAGCTCACTTTGCACCGCGTTTTGACAGGTATTACCGAAATTCTTGCTTTGCTCATCTAATCCCTAAACCGCGAGTAAAATAATTACTATCTTATCGATTTTCGTAGTCATGACTTGCCACATTTTTATGAATTTGTTAACTTTCACTAATTTCATTTATTACAAATCTTTTGACACTTGAAGTTCACGTCGTTATTTGATAAACCCGTTATTGGCTGTTTGATCAATTTTTAATTATAACGCAAAAATTAGAGGTTGTAATAAAAAGCTCGGAGCGATCCCTGATGAGCAATTTTCAAAATTTGCTAATAAAGTTGAGAACAAAGTTAAAAAGCTCGCAGCCTAGTTTTTGTAAATAATCTCTCGGCATAGAGGAGCCGGTATCTCTCGTATAACATGCGTGGGCTAAAGTGGTATGTAAATACATGCATGCATACGTATATAACTTCCAGTTAAATCGATTTCTCTGCGAGTCACTAGTGAACGTGATCTAAATACTAAAAAAGCGACACTTTAAACCGGCAACAGTGAATGAAAAAATAAAAAAAAAAGTACGGAGATGGTATCACACTTCGAATTTCTAATGCCACCGCCATTTATTTACTAATGAGCCCGACAGCTTGGAATACAAAGAAGGAGTATATTCCGTACTGAAGTTATTCTCTCGGTTCTAAAGTATAGTAGCTACCTCGACGTTATCAATATATTGCTTTCCAACACATTGAATGCTTCAGAAATATTTATTGTCCACGAAGTAGAGATTTTATAAATAAGAACACCATCGTAACTTTTGTTATCTTGTTTTATATTCAATTTTATCATCTAATCATACAGTTGATATTAAATTTGAATTAAGTGCATAAAAAGTAGAATTTTTACCGTGCTTGAAATATCGGCGGAGCTTCGGAGTAAAAAATGTACGGATGAGGACGATATAAGTGTTACAAAGCGGAAACATCTTGCTAAACGAGTCAAGCACGGAAGATATGCATTCGTCGCGATCGCGAAACCGCATACGGACTTCGGGGTCATTTTTCACGGCGGGACATAGAAGGGAATACTCCTCGAAACTCGTCCACGAAGACCATTCTTCGTCTGCGCTAGGGTTTTGCATTTAAATGCTCGCCACAGAGAAATGCGCGACCTTCCAGACATGTAAAGGTTCCAGAGATATGCGGTACGCTGTGCATCGATCTCCCGTACGATCGACGAAACGAAAGAACAGTTTCAGACAAAAATAAGAATTTCGGTTTGCAGAAAGTAATATGTATGAAAGATTTACAATAACGTATTACTCGGTGCCTCTTATTTATCGCAGGAAAGGAAATTCTTTATTTTCCTTAATTGATCGAAATAATATTAGAAATATTATGTTAAGGACAAAAATTGTGGTATTTGAATAATGAGTAATTTTAAAAAGTATTGTACAACGTATACATTTGACGCACGTATGAACTTACATGACAAATGTTTCATTTCATCCTCGGAGAAGCATCGGAAAGATGCACAGTAGTTAATGAATCATAAAGAAGATTTCATTGACGAACGTTTGAGCGTTACTTAAAGTACAGCTTTAAGCTAAACGTCAAGGGACCGATTAGTATCGTGTATACATACGAACGACTGATTGCTTCTACTTTTATCAACACCCCTGAATTCCTCCGAAGAGAAAGGAGCACTTGGTCTCCCGTTTACACGTATAAATAATCGGAGGTTTATTGAAACGGGAACAGCTTCGGAAGGACGCGAATTACGAAATCCTAGAACGCGTCCTTCCAGATTCTCGCTCGGACGGAAACTCCTTTGATCCTTGATACTCGTTAGACGAGCATCTTCACTCTTTTACGAGTTTCGTATCGTAAATCAACGGTCGCATCAAAGATTCACAAACACCCTGTGTCATACACTATTATTTACTGTCATATTGAACAGGGTATAAATAAAAAAAAGTGGAGTACAAATCGATTAATATAAAAGATTACATTTTCAGATATGTTTTGTTAAAGAATCTCAGTGATTGTGTTATGCAATATAAATGCGTAGAAATTGTGTTATCGATAATACTCGTGACGTATTTTGCTCTGATAACATTATAGATATTATTGTGTTACTTTCATGTTTGCGATGAATAATAAAATGACCGTAACTGCACGTGCTTTAACCATTTTCCAATAATTAAACATATTTGTTTAACCCCATGATGCATAATTTAATTCAGTACATTGTTGCCTTGTACGCCATTCTTTCCGGATCACATAACATACATGTATTACTCATGCATACGTGCTCATAGAAAAATATGAGAGTAAAGCTATTTAGTTGTTACAAATTCTGTTTCACGTAAAAATATTAGTAAGAGAATCTCTTCGGGAGTTACTTTAATCGAACCCGTTAAACGGGATGGGTCGTGATAGACCATAAATTTGTTCTGAATAAGGTCTACGAGGAGCGGGATGTTATCGATCGAATGAGCGAGAGGTCGCGCACCCCTTATGCATTCGTACGAATCGGCCTTAACGCCTCTAACCCAGAAACACCGGGATTCCTGGCATCAGTTCGCGTCCCCTGGCAATCTCGATCCGCGCAAAAGACGCATCTGCGCGTTTCCCGCGCCGATGCGCTTTCGCTAATCAACCGCATATCCATTTATTCACCCATCCAGGGACTTATCCTGGTGCCCCTGCACCTTACTTAACGTGAATCTTTTAAGATTCCGAACTCAATTGATTATCACGTTTATTTTATTTACACTTAACCGAGCATAAATAATATTTAATAAATTCATTTAACAGTTAATAGTCATTAAGTAGATGTAACTTTTGCCTTTCCAAAATACGTATCTGTTGACTTGGAAATCCTGTTATACAAGAATGAAAATCAATTCTACAAATTGATACCTTCAGTATCATGAAGCAAGTATAAAATGAAAGAAAGTAAAGATATTCCGGTTGAATTGTCCGCAAAGAAATGTCTTTTATATTTCGATAAGAGAAGCGAGGCTCGACGAGGTAATAATAATAATCAGAGACGAGGATGATCGCCAAAAACTGGATTCGAACAGATTCCTATAACTACGTCTGGTCCCAGGGAACGAGGTCGGGGCCAACTGCGATCGAAGGTTGAACGATTGAACTCACCGGTGTGTGAAGTTCGTTCGATGCGGGTGTTGTTGTTTTCCACGCATTACAGTGAACCATTAATTCAAATTAGAGCACGGTTCACCGGCACGCCGTAGCGACCCGTTCAAGATGTGGGTCAAGTATTCTTCGCGCGACACATTTTGGTCGGGAAACAACGAACTGGCCAACGAATACCTCGCCAAATGATAATAATTCCTGCCCGAGCTGCGTTTTGTCCAGGT